>CAJHQP010001105.1:0-131860 GCA_905132765.1 Moricandia arvensis
ATAATTGTTAACAAAAAAATTATAATATATAATTAAAATATTTAAAATAAAATATTCAAACAACATTTTATAAATGGATTCTTCTTTCACTCATTGCTTGAAACCGGATCAACACTTCTTCATTCGTCACATCGTCGAGCAATTCTTTTTCGATAAAACAAATGAGATAATCACTTAAGAAATGATCTCCCATTCGATTTCGTAGAGCTGTCTTCACTAGTTTCATTGCAGAGAAACATCTTTCAACACTTGCAGTAGCAACCGGCAAAGTTAAAACCAACTTCAAAAGCCTATAAACCAAAGGATGTGCAATATGTTTCTGTATTTCTACCATTAGACGAGCAAGATCTCCAAGACTTTTCAGATCTCTAAATCGTTGATCATGTCGTACATTGTCGATGAAAATACCAAGCTGTTGCTCAAGAGATAAACATTCCATAAAATTGAAGTCATCTGGATAGAATTTAGCCAACTTCACCAACTTTGACTTGTCAAATCCACGAAAATCACCAGCAGGATTTAAGGAAGCCATACAAATAAGTAGCTCAGTGTTTACCTCAGTAAAACGATCGTTGAACTCTTGAAGTTGCAAATCCAAAGTTGCATTAAAGCAACTAACCTTATAATGATGCATATTAGTTATGTTGGTTTTTTTCCTTGGCCTCCGAGAATCGATAAAATCTTCATCCATATTGAGCATTTGAGTATCATGTTTCTCACAAAAAGAAGCAATTGTCAACATAAGTGAATCCCATCCATCATCTCTTACTCTTTGTAGCTCCCGCTTAGTAGATTCCACTAGTGACATAGCATTCAAAATGTCTTGATCTTTGTTTTGCAAAGCCATCGATAGATTCTCACATATTCCCAAAATAAGTAACATCAGATGCATATAGAACACACAATCAAATGTCTGAACATACTTGAGAAGACCATATGCCTGGCGTCTCTTAGAGTCATCAGCGCCTTCCTCTTCGATATACTCAAGAACTTGAATAATAGTAGAAAACAGTCCAACCAAACGCAGCAACGTTTTATAATGAGAACCCCACCTAGTAGTTCCTGGTCTTTGGAAAGAAATTTCTTGATTTAGTCCTTTTCCAGTGTTAATGTCACCACTAGCAATTCCAGCATTTATCTCGTCTCGATAACGTTCCCGAACCATATCTTTTCGTTTGCAAGAAGCTCCAACTACATTCAGTAACATAGAAACCATATCAAAGAAATCAGCAGTATCAAATATCTTTTTCGCAACAGCCACTACAACCAACTGAAGTTGATGAGCAAAACAATGAACATAATATGCTGAGTTGTTTTCCCTAAAAACCAATGATCGCAGCCCATTGAACTCTCCTTTCATATTACTAGCTCCATCATAACCTTGTCCTCTCACTTTTTTCAAGCTCAATCCATACTTAGCAAACAACTCATCAATAGCATGCTTCAAAGATAAAGAAGAAGTCTCTTTCACATGAACAACTCCAACGAACCTTTCTTTGACTGCTCCATTTTTATCAACAAATTGAAAAACTACAGCCATTTGTTCTTTGTCAGACACATCAGCAGATTCATCTACTAGTAGACTAAACACTCCGTTATCAATTTCTTCTATAACAGATTTCACTACTTCTTCTGCAAAAGCACTTACAATATCCTTTTCAATCTCTGAAGAAACCATCTTGTTATTTCCTGGAGCATTCTCCAAAACAACTTTTTTATAACTTCATTGTGATCAGCTGTGTATTTCAGAAGCTCTAAAAAGTTTCCTTTGTTAGAAGACCCTTCTCCTTCTCTATGACCTCGAAAAGCTAATCCTTGTCGCAATAAGTACCTAGAAACATCAATCGAAGCATTTAACCTGATCCGGTACTCATTTTTCATCGCATTGGTCTTCTTATATAGAGCATGTACTATGGATTGACCTTGATTCATCAAATCATCACATTTCTTGACAGCATTATTGTGAGAGCTGTTAAATTCTCCAACATGAAAAGACAACATGTCAGGCTTATTCCAACTTGAGAATCCATCCTTTACAAATCCAGGAAATCCATCATCTCTAAACAAGTAGCAACACAAACAATAAGCTTTTTCCTCTGATACACTATACTCTAGCCAATTACCATACAATTCAAACCAAGCTGGATTGAATCGTCTCATTTTACCGCTTATGAGTCTCTTTTCAAAGTTATGACCAAGTGGTTGACACGGATCTCTGAGAAGATACCTGCGTCTTACCTCATCTACTTGGTTTGTGTTATAATCCTTGATATTTTTTCTTTTAGCAGGATCCCACGGCAAATCTTCGATAATATCAGATGGTAAAGCATTATCAGATGGTGAGACTGATGTTTTTTTGTAGTACCGTTCCATTGACTAATCTACAAAATATAAAATATATAAATAAATCACATTTTGTAAATAAATAACATCAAATTGATTAAGTAACAAGCTATTTTTCGTTAATGAAAAAATATAATAAAAACTGAAAATATAATATAAGTTAAACGTGCAACCTATCAAAAACATGATTTTTGAAATTTATATAAATTACATCCATGTAAAACCTGCAAACCATCAAAGCATCGACTTGGTCATCAAAGTAAAGCTACAGATATCCTACATACACTATTTAAATAATTGTTGGAAGAACTGAAAACACTAACAAAAAGAATATTTTAGTTACCAGTTTTGTAGGGTAGAGTAGACAAGGGAAAAAAATTATGTCGATTGATGGTTTGTACTAGCAGCTTTTAGAAGAAACTCAAAGGGACGTTAAAAAAAAACCTAAACGATTAGACAAAACTAAACGAAGGTCTTAACAAAAAAACTAAAGGAAATATAATTGGGCTTCAGAACTAATTTTAACTTTTAATGGGCTTAATTATTTTTGTTCTTATATTCTTTTGGGGTTAAATGTAAATTTTGATGGGTGCACAATCATAGAGGCCTGCAATCATATATTATAATGGGTGCACAATTAAAATTCTTTAACGATTACATTAATTTATCAAAAAATTATGGGTGCCCGTGCACCCCCTTTCCACTAAGTGGCTTCGCCCCTGATGGATATCCTGGATTTGTAAAGGATGGATTCTCGAGTTGGAATAAGCCTGACAGGTTGTCTTTTCATGTTGGAGAATTTAACAGCTCTCACAATAATGCTGTCAAGAAATGTGATGATTTGATGAATCAAGGTCAATCCATAGTACATGCTCTATATAAGAAGACCAATGCGATGAAAAATGAGTACCGGATCAGGTTAAATGCTTCGATTGATGTTTCTAGGTACTTATTGCGACAAGGATTAGCTTTTCGAGGTCATAGAGAAGGAGAAGGGTCTTCTAACAAAGGAAACTTTTTAGAGCTTCTGAAATACACAGCTGATCACAATGAAGTTATAAAAAAAGTTGTTTTGGAGAATGCTCCAGGAAATAACAAGATGGTTTCTTCAGAGATTCAAAAGGATATTGTAAGTGCTTTTGCAGAAGAAGTAGTGAAATCTGTTATAGAAGAAATTGATAACGGAGTGTTTAGTCTACTGGTAGATGAATCTGCTGATGTGTCTGACAAAGAACAAATGGCTGTAGTTTTTCGATTTGTTGATAAAAATGGAGCAGTCAAAGAAAGGTTCGTTGGAGTTGTTCATGTGAAAGAGACTTCTTCTTTATCTTTGAAGCATGCTATTGATGAGTTGTTTGCTAAGTATGGATTGAGCTTGAAAAAAGTGAGAGGACAAGGTTATGATGGAGCTAGTAATATGAAAGGAGAGTTCAATGGGCTGCGATCATTGGTTTTTAGGGAAAACAACTCAGCATATTATGTTCATTGTTTTGCTCATCAACTTCAGTTGGTTGTAGTGGCTGTTGCGAAAAAGATATTTGATATTGCTGATTTCTTTGATATGGTTTCTATGTTACTGAATGTAGTTGGAGCTTCTTGCAAACGAAAAGATATGGTTCGGGAACGTTATCGAGACGAGATAAATGCTGGAATTGCTAGTGGTGACATTAACACTGGAAAAGGACTAAATCAAGAAATTTCTTTCCAAAGACCAGGAACTACTAGGTGGGGTTCTCATTATAAAACGTTGCTGCGTTTGGTTGGACTGTTTTCTACTATTATTCAAGTTCTTGAGTATATCGAAGAGGAAGGCGCTGATGACTCTAAGAGACGCCAGGCATATGGTCTTCTCAAGTATGTTCAGACATTTGATTGTGTGTTCTATATGCATCTGATGTTACTTATTTTGGGAATATGTGAGAATCTATCGATGGCTTTGCAAAAAAAACATCAAGACATTTTGAATGCTATGTCACTAGTGGAATCTACTAAGCGGGAGCTACAAAGAGTAAGAGATGATGGATGGGATTCACTTATGTTGACAATTGCTTCTTTTTGTGAGAAACATGATACTCAAATGCTCAATATGGATGAAGATTTTATCGATTCTCGGAGGCCAAGGAAAAAAACCAACATAACTAATATGCATCATTATAAGGTTAGTTGCTTTAATGCAACTTTGGATTTACAACTTCAAGAGTTCAACGATCGTTTTACTGAGGTAAACACTGAGCTACTTATTTGTATGGCTTCCTTAAATCCTGCTGGTGATTTTCGTGGATTTGACAAGTCAAAGTTGGTGAAGTTGGCTAAATTCTATCCAGATGACTTCAATTTTATGGAATGTTTATCTCTTGAGCAACAGCTTGGTATTTTCATCGACAATGTACGACATGATCAACGATTTAGAGATCTGAAAAGTCTTGGAGATCTTGCTCGTCTAATGGTAGAAACACAGAAACATATTGCACATCCTTTGGTTTATAGGCTTTTGAAGTTGGTTTTTAACTTTGCCGGTTGCTACTGCAAGTGTTGAAAGATGTTTCTCTGCAATGAAACTAGTGAAGACAGCTCTACGAAATCGAATGGGAGATCATTTCTTAAGTGATTATCTCATTTGTTTTATCGAAAAAGAATTGCTCGACGATGTGACGAATGAAGAAGTGTTGATCCGGTTTCAAGCAATGAGTGAAAGAAGAATCCATTTATAAAATGTTGTTTGAATATTTTATTTTAAATATTTTAATTATATATTATAATTTTTTTTGTTAACAATTATATATTATTTATGCTGGTGCACCCATTATAAAAAATTTCTGGCTTCGCCCCTGATATCCATCATCTCTAAACAAGTAGCAACACAAACAATAAGCTTTTTCCTCTGATACACTATACTCTAGCCAATTACCATACAATTCAAACCAAGCTGGATTGAATCGTCTCATTTTACCGCTTATGAGTCTCTTTTCAAAGTTATGACCAAGTGGTTGACACGGACCTCTGAGAAGATACATGCGTCTTACCTCATCTACTTGGTTTGTGTTATAATCCTTGATATTTTTTCTTTTAGCAGGATCCCACGGCAAATCTTCGATAATATCAGATGGTAAAGCATTATCAGATGGTGAGACTGATGTTTTTTTGTAGTACCGTTCCATTGACTAATCTACAAAATATAAAATATATAAATAAATCACATTTTGTAAATAAATAACATCAAATTGATTAAGTAACAAGCTATTTTTCGTTAATGAAAAAATATAATAAAAACTGAAAATATAATATAAGTTAAACGTGCAACCTATCAAAAACATGATTTTTGAAATTTATATAAATTACATCCATGTAAAACCTGCAAACCATCAAAGCATCGACTTGGTCATCAAAGTAAAGCTACAGATATCCTACATACACTATTTAAATAATTGTTGGAAGAACTGAAAACACTAACAAAAAGAATATTTTAGTTACCAGTTTTGTAGGGTAGAGTAGACAAGGGAAAAAAATTATGTCGATTGATGGTTTGTACTAGCAGCTTTTAGAAGAAACTCAAAGGGACGTTAAAAAAAAAACCTAAACGATTAGACAAAACTAAACGAAGGTCTTAACAAAAAAACTAAAGGAAATATAATTGGGCTTCAGAACTAATTTTAACTTTTAATGGGCTTAATTATTTTTTGTTCTTATATTCTTTTGGGGTTAAATGTAAATTTTGATGGGTGCACAATCATAGAGGCCTGCAATCATATATTATAATGGGTGCACAATTAAAATTCTTTAACGATTACATTAATTTATCAAAAAATTATGGGTGCCCGTGCACCCCCTTTCCACTAAGTGGCTTCGCCCCTGATGGATATCCTGGATTTGTAAAGGATGGATTCTCGAGTTGGAATAAGCCTGACAGGTTGTCTTTTCATGTTGGAGAATTTAACAGCTCTCACAATAATGCTGTCAAGAAATGTGATGATTTGATGAATCAAGGTCAATCCATAGTACATGCTCTATATAAGAAGACCAATGCGATGAAAAATGAGTACCGGATCAGGTTAAATGCTTCGATTGATGTTTCTAGGTACTTATTGCGACAAGGATTAGCTTTTCGAGGTCATAGAGAAGGAGAAGGGTCTTCTAACAAAGGAAACTTTTTAGAGCTTCTGAAATACACAGCTGATCACAATGAAGTTATAAAAAAAGTTGTTTTGGAGAATGCTCCAGGAAATAACAAGATGGTTTCTTTAGAGATTCAAAAGGATATTGTAAGTGCTTTTGCAGAAGAAGTAGTGAATCTGTTATAGAAGAAATTGATAACGGAGTGTTTAGTCTACTGGTAGATGAATCTGCTGATGTGTCTGACAAAGAACAAATGGCTGTAGTTTTTCGATTTGTTGATAAAAATGGAGCAGTCAAAGAAAGGTTCGTTGGAGTTGTTCATGTGAAAGAGACTTCTTCTTTATCTTTGAAGCATGCTATTGATGAGTTGTTTGCTAAGTATGGATTGAGCTTGAAAAAAGTGAGAGGACAAGGTTATGATGGAGCTAGTAATATGAAAGGAGAGTTCAATGGGCTGCGATCATTGGTTTTTAGGGAAAACAACTCAGCATATTATGTTCATTGTTTTGCTCATCAACTTCAGTTGGTTGTAGTGGCTGTTGCGAAAAAGATATTTGATACTGCTGATTTCTTTGATATGGTTTCTATGTTACTGAATGTAGTTGGAGCTTCTTGCAAACGAAAAGATATGGTTCGGGAACGTTATCGAGACGAGATAAATGCTGGAATTGCTAGTGGTGACATTAACACTGGAAAAGGACTAAATCAAGAAATTTCTTTCCAAAGACCAGGAACTACTAGGTGGGGTTCTCATTATAAAACGTTGCTGCGTTTGGTTGGACTGTTTTCTACTATTATTCAAGTTCTTGAGTATATCGAAGAGGAAGGCGCTGATGACTCTAAGAGACGCCAGGCATATGGTCTTCTCAAGTATGTTCAGACATTTGATTGTGTGTTCTATATGCATCTGATGTTACTTATTTTGGGAATATGTGAGAATCTATCGATGGCTTTGCAAAACAAAGATCAAGACATTTTGAATGCTATGTCACTAGTGGAATCTACTAAGCGGGAGCTACAAAGAGTAAGAGATGATGGATGGGATTCACTTATGTTGACAATTGCTTCTTTTTGTGAGAAACATGATACTCAAATGCTCAATATGGGTGAAGATTTTATCGATTCTCGGAGGCCAAGGAAAAAAACCAACATAACTAATATGCATCATTATAAGGTTAATTGCTTTAATGCAACTTTGGATTTGCAACTTCAAGAGTTCAACGATCGTTTTACTGAGGTAAACACTGAGCTACTTATTTGTATGGCTTCCTTAAATCCTGCTGGTGATTTTCGTGGATTTGACAAGTCAAAGTTGGTGAAGTTGGCTAAATTCTATCCAGATGACTTCAATTTTATGGAATGTTTATCTCTTGAGCAACAGCTTGGTATTTTCATCGACAATGTACGACATGATCAACGATTTAGAGATCTGAAAAGTCTTGGAGATCTTGCTCGTCTAATGGTAGAAACACAGAAACATATTGCACATCCTTTGGTTTATAGGCTTTTGAAGTTGGTTTTTAACTTTGCCGGTTGCTACTGCAAGTGTTGAAAGATGTTTCTCTGCAATGAAACTAGTGAAGACAGCTCTACGAAATCGAATGGGAGATCATTTCTTAAGTGATTATCTCATTTGTTTTATCGAAAAGGAATTGCTCGACGATGTGACGAATGAAGAAGTGTTGATCCGGTTTCAAGCAATGAGTGAAAGAAGAATCCATTTATAAAATGTTGTTTGAATATTTTATTTTAAATATTTTAATTATATATTATAATTTTTTTTGTTAACAATTATATATTATTTATGCTGGTGCACCCATTATAAAAATTTTCTGGCTTCGCCCCTGATATCCATCATCTCTAAACAAGTAGCAACACAAACAATAAGCTTTTTCCTCTGATACACTATACTCTAGCCAATTACCATACAATTCAAACCAAGCTGGATTGAATCGTCTCATTTTACCGCTTATGAGTCTCTTTTCAAAGTTATGACCAAGTGGTTGACACGGACCTCTGAGAAGATACCTGCGTCTTACCTCATCTACTTGGTTTGTGTTATAATCCTTGATATTTTTTCTTTTAGCAGGATCCCACGGCAAATCTTCGATAATATCAGATGGTAAAGCATTATCAGATGGTGAGACTGATGTTTTTTTGTAGTACCGTTCCATTGACTAATCTACAAAATATAAAATATATAAATAAATCACATTTTGTAAATAAATAACATCAAATTGATTAAGTAACAAGCTATTTTTCGTTAATGAAAAAATATAATAAAACTGAAAATATAATATAAGTTAAACGTGCAACCTATCAAAAACATGATTTTTGAAATTTATATAAATTACATCCATGTAAAACCTGCAAACCATCAAAGCATCGACTTGGTCATCAAAGTAAAGCTACAGATATCCTACATACACTATTTAAATAATTGTTGGAAGAACTGAAAACACTAACAAAAAGAATATTTTAGTTACCAGTTTTGTAGGGTAGAGTAGACAAGGGAAAAAAATTCTGTCGATTGATGGTTTGTACTAGCAGCTTTTAGAAAAAACTCAAAGGGACGTTAAAAAAAAAACCTAAACGATTAGACAAAACTAAACGAAAGTCTTAACAAAAAAACTAAAGGAAATATAATTGGGCTTCAGAACTAATTTTAACTTTTAATGGGCTTGATTATTTTTTGTTCTTATATTCTTTTGGGGTTAAATGTAAATTTTGATGGGTGCACAATCATAGAGACATGCAATCATATATTATAATGGGTGCACAATTAAAATTCTTTAACGATTACATTAATTTATCAAAAAATTATGGGTGCCCGTGCACCCCCTTTCCACTAAGTGGCTTCGCCCCTGCTACTAACAGTATTCAGATAATAGCTTAATTATTTCATCTTTCTTCCTGTAAATGGGACTGTGAACCTTCAACCACACCAGAAACAATACGACCTATCAGATTCTCATCAATGGTATTAGTAGTAACATCACTGTCTCTGACGGTACGTCTAGTACAAATACGAAGGAGTGTACGTATTTCGTATACAGATTCTTCTTCTTCTTATTGGTTCGTCTTTCTCATCGCTTCACCTTCCTCTCTCCCTCTCCCTGCGTTTTTGGGTTTAGGGAATGTGTGAAAATAAATTTAAATTTTTATCTTATATGGGCCAATACATGGTTTACTTTTAAGCCCAATAAACTATCCACATATGATTTTGAGAAGCCCGGTGGTGGTGTATTCAAAATATTAATGTATTCATTATATTATCTTTCTAAAACGTCTAGTTTTAAAAGCTTTGATCTCTTTACAAAAACTGTCCAGTACATTCTCAGCCTTAGATTTAGTAGAGGTTTCATGATGGCGCCATTTGTTCTTGTAACTAAGGTTAATCAAACACTTGTATAAATAAGGAACTATGGTCTCTATAATTAATGTTTTTGCTAAACGAAATGAAAGAATCATTGTTTGACTTCATCTGCTTTACATAAAACTCTTATTCTTCCTTTTAATCTTTAACGTAATTACAGAACAAGAAAAATAACCAATAACTAGCATTTGATCCGCGCGCCCGCACGAATCATTTTTATTATCAAATATTTTAAACAATTTGTTTAATATAATTGTTTATAGTTTGAATTTTCTATTCGATATACGTTATCCGAATCAGGATCCACTCTTATCCGCTCCGGAAAACAGATATTCAAAGGTCCGGATCGGGATCCGGATAGTGATTTTACGGATTCGGCGAATCTGGGTACAAATTCAAATAGTAAAACTTTTAGGTATGGATATTCAGATCCGAGTACAGATCCGGATAATAAATATTTAAAATTTAATTATATTTTTATATGTATATTATTTACATTTTATAAGTAAAAAAATATAATTTTATTAAATTTTAATGATTTTAAGTTTTTTTTTAAATAATAATTTTAAATAGACTAAATAAATATTTAATAGATAGTTTTTGATTTTTTTTAATTTAAAAAAGAGGTTCAGATATCCTTGGGTATTCAGTCGAATATCCTAACCTTAAATATCGAGAAAGATTGAATATATTGTATTTGGATAATACATTGTATTATATAGTGATTAAATTAAAAAAAATATGTGTTTGTGGTGTTTTATTTTATTTTGTTAAAAAATAATATTTAAATATTTGGACGCATGGATAATATCAATGACATTTTTTATAAATATTAAATAGAATTAAAATGTATTTTCTATCTGTACTTCTCTTTTAATAGATTAGATATACGTAAACTTTTCTTTTTATGAAATACACACTTGCATATATTTGTATGCAAAAAATCATTAAGTAAATCAGAAAATTTTAAATTGTTATAGACGTTTTAATTTTTTTATTCACATGTTGTTGTCACATCCTTATCTCTGATTCGTTGAAGAATTGCTGTAGATGATGCTCGGATTACAAAAAAGTTGGGGAAAATGAAAGAATTTATGTAATTTTGTCTGACAGAATATATGCCAAAACTAATTAATATCTTATCCACATATCCTTTCAATAGATTCCCTTGGTCTTTGCATACTATAATAATAAAAATATATGTTTGTATGCTGTTGCATATTTCTGAGTTCATAAATCACGTAAAGTTGTGAGAATATATGGTATACATGTATGTATAAGGTTGCTTAATCGAATATTTATGACAAGTTAACGAATTGATTCGCCCGACAAAAGGCATAGATTGAGATAATGGTTTTTGTTGGCTTATTATTTGAATATATTCAATCTATTTAAGTTAGTAAAACATGACTTGACCAGTGAGCAACATAACCCCCTTGCATCATTTTAAGTAAAGATTTACGCATTTCATGTTTGACAAAGTAAACAATTTTCTTTTGGTTAGCGATTAATTAACTTTCAAGTACATTGACGTGATGAATGATGATGATCTAGCTAGTTCTAATGTTTTCTTGTCGGGATTTACGGCATAATTATAACAACTCATACATTTTGTTCCTTCTCAAATTGATATTGTTTTTGTTTGTTCTGTCCATAGATCTGCTAAATTTAGGTTACTGTGGACTTGTAGTCTCGAGTTTTCTTTTTCTTTTTTTGAAAACATTATGAGATGTACTCTTGGCGACTATATCATTCATTTATTGACTATAATTATAGACCAGTTATATATATTTATAAGATCCTATTTAAGAAAATTTTCTGATAGTTTATTTACTTAACTCTATACTGTATGAAAAGTCATTTACTTAATGATTCGGACGACGAATGGCTAGTGTTTCTAGATGCTACATTCTGTCTGATTTAATTTTACAAGAAACAATGTTGATCTGAGACAAATATTAATTGTTGTATTCTGGGACTTGATTAGCTGTGATGTTTCTGCTCATACAAATACAACTAGAGTTTTCGTATAATTTATTATTTTTCAAGAAAATATGTTGGTATAGGGACAAATATTAATTGTTGTATTCTGGGATTTGATTAGCTGTGATATTCCTAGATCCTGCTCATACAAATACACTACAACGTAAAATTTAGTAAAGCTGTAGGGGGAATATGCATGTTGGCAAAGACTGATAGGCAACAAAAGTGGAACAAATCCATTACACTTCAAATGGTATAGTGGGAGAAATGCTATGTTTCCGCATATTCAGTTCTTCCGCACTAAGACACAAATGCAACCTGACTACGCATTACACGAGGAGGAATCATCTAGCCAGTGTCTAGGTCATCATCCTTTTTTATTTGATTACTCGCGCTAGACCTATCTCAAGAGTTACTGAACTATCTTTTGATATTGTTCAAAATCTTGTACACGACAATATAGTGTTTACTAATAAGGACATCCATTACAAGCGTTTCAGAAATCTACATATATTTCTGATATAAAACATAACAAGCGTTAAAAATTGACGACATATACCGAAAACTTAAATACAATCAATCTAGTATATCTCTCTCAACAGATTATGACAATGGATATGGCCTTATATATGTTGAAGTATTTTTGGTCCCCTAAGAAGAAGATGAAATAAGATGAAAATGAAAAGGAAATGAAGATAGGAGAAGGGAACAGTGTCACGAGGAATGCTTTGGATCTTCTCGGAACATATCCTGTCCATGTCTCCTTGTTTTGTCTCACTAGCACGTGAGATTATAGTTTCTTCCTCATCGTTTACCCAATTATATTTTTCTCATTTTAAAAAAAAAGTTTTCGTTTGTGACAGTACTATTCAAATATTTAATCGGCTAATCCTCACGAAGCTTCAGCTTTGTTGCCTAAGTTTCCTCTATTCGTATTTTTTTTTGTCGGATATAATTCGGAATAGAAATAACAGTTCCTAGGTGCATGATGTTATGGACATCTTGATTTTAAATTTGTCTCCTCTATGGAGTGGTTTAAATTGAAGAGGAAGATATTTGTCTGATCCTTTGTTAGTATATAGTTATACAGTGTCACATTTAGTTTGTTCGAACAAATTATTATGGTTCTAAATGTCACTACTATTATAAAAATCAAGCAAATTAATAGAAATGAATTTTTAACAAAACAATATCAGTTCGAATTTTGTTTCCAAGTTTGTTTGCAATTTTGCTTTGTTTTATAATATATGAAATAAGCAATTCAAATGACCCAAAAAATATTTTTCAAATGACCCGGAACATCAAAAGGTCAATAGTAAGATAAATAAATTGAATTAATTAGTGGGTTTTAGCAAAAGAAATTGTCACCACTTCGGTGCGAATATGTATAAAAGTTACGAAAATTAGATCGAATTTCCACTTGGTTGTCCGTATGGTCGGCCATATGAGCTAGGGCTGGGCACAAAACCCATAATCCGAAATCCGAACCGAACCCAAACCGAAAAACCCGAATCGAACTCAAACCGAAAAACCCGAACCGTACACGGTCCAGAAATGTAAAAATACTCGAATGGATCTTGTAAGGTGTTACAAACATATCCGAATCCAAAGTGTTATTAACCGAACCCGAACATGTAATCCGAAAAATCCGAAAACCCAAAAAATCCAAAAATATCCAAAGAAACCGATCCGAATGTCCAAATTAATATGTTATATAAATATATGAAAATATATATACCTCAAATATTGAATTTCTGATATGATATCTAACAATTAGTGTTTAAAATTTAAATAAATACCTTAAATACTCAATTATATATAAATAAGTATATAATTTTAATGTTTTTTTTTAAATTTTAGATTTTACTTCATGTATATCCGAACCGATCCGATATAATCCGAATCCGAATGATATATGGTTACTTTATGGGTTTTAGGATGTGATACAAAATCGATTCGAAACCGATGTGTTATATCCGAACTCGACCCGTATTTGTAAATTTACTAGAATGTGACTTATGAGGTGTTATAAAATAGAACCGAAATTCGAAAAATCCGATCCAAACGCCCATGCCTAATATGAGCTATGGATATTGGGATGAGGAAGTCCTAATTTAGATATTGATTGTAGCAAAAAGATATTTGGTTCTTTCAAGTCACACTACGAGTTCATCATATAATAAATGAGTAGTGAAATTTGGTAATACGTACGTGGTACTATGAAGTGAGTGTTTTTGGTATGAAGTGATAAATTTTGTCTTTTATTATTTATCTATGTGTTTTATCGAAAAGAGATATACCGATCGAGTTCAAATACATCTTCCTTTGGATTCCAAAACTCCTCTAAAAACAATTTTACCAAAAAAAAAAAAACTCCTCTAAAACAAAGTTTATTTAAAATACTACCTGTTTCATGTTTCAGAAAGTTAAAGGATGACAACGACCAATAGAACCAACTACACTTGATTCAAAAGGTAACTTTAGGAAAATGGTCATAAGACTCACAACTCATAAGGACAGGTGATCATGACTGTTCTTCTAGCGTTACAAAATCATTATCTCTCTTTTACAAGACAAATCAAATAAATATGCAAATGCTTTGTGATTTTCATTATATTTTTGTAAGATTAGGATCTATATGCAATGTAACCAATGGACTCTCTCTGTGCATCTACCCCAAATCTCCTAGGACCTATCAGTTTGAAGAATAAGAAAGGAAGAAAAATGATGCCTAGGCAAATCTTTTTGCCTGTCTCTTTGGTGAGTATGTCCTCTACCACAATATGTAAATATTTCAAGCTTTAAAATATATGTATCTTATGTAAATATTTTAGTTTCGAATCTATCCTGTCTCTAATGGTATAGGGTCTATAAAATTTTAATTCATTTATATATGTAAATGGTATAGGGTCTATAAACTATTAATTCTTTTATATATATGTAAATGGGCAAGTCTTCTATCACAAAACTGAGAGAATTACTTTTAATAGGTCCCTAGTATTTTATGTATGGTGGAATCGGTCTTTGGTCTAATATATTTGAGCTTAATGCACTTTTCCATTACAAGAAATTTTGGACCGAAACCTGTAAAATTTTTTGAACTGAGGACAAAACGAATTGCTAAATCCTCTCTACACAACTTTGTGAATCGAATCTAATACCTCCGGCGACATGTTTTACCAATAAAACTACCAGCTACGTATTAATGCACTTTCTTACGTCTAGCTTCATTGAAAACCATAGGTTTGTCCCGTTCCGATTGTAGATTACTTTTATGCCGCTTTGTTAAAATGCTGAAGATTAATAGAATAGTATAAAGTCATAATTAATTGCGAATACAACATGCTTTACACTACTAACCTTTGATCTATTATCTAATAAATTATTTTATTCAGGGATTAATAGAGAAAATGACACACTAGGTAGTATATATTCAGAGTTAAACTGATCAGTGAAAATTTTGAAGCAAAATCTTTAAATGTCAGAAAATAAACGTCTAATCAATAAATTGCGAGATAAATGGGAAGCAATATATGCAAAATAACTGTAAATCTAAGTGAAAAAACATTAATCACCATTCAAAATTAAATGATATTTTTTATAATTTCAAAATAATGTTTTCATAATTCAAAATGATGTTTTGGTATTGACCCCTAAATGATGTTTCACATTCTTCAAATCAGCTAATACACGAATTTTGCTATAAGTATTATACAAAAAGAAGACATCATCTAACTTTTGAAATAGAGTATATAACCAACGATAATACTTTAGACTAAGTTTAACCTCTAGATATAAGCGCCAGGCTTCAGTTTTGGATTAATTAGCCACTTGTTCATGATTTATTATCTGAATAAACAAAAAACAGAATAATTGAAATCCTAAATATCCTGTTATCGATTTTCAAGGATTCTCACTTTGCAGGTGTATCTATATCATATGGTATATTTAAACATGTGTAGATTGTAGATTATCCGGTATTTTAACTAATCCTGGAGAAAATGCTAAAGTTTCACATAAATGACAAGCACAATCATACAAAACGAAAGAATATATAGATCACGAAATCTGTTTCAAAGTATATATAGATCACGAAATCCACCTACTTACAATATCTTCTCGTACCGAAAACTATTGTAGAAGTATAATATATGTGTATGTTTATATAATTAAATATGCTCAAACAACATAATAAAAACTAGTAAGTTATATAATTAAAAAATCCAGAAGCAGGTTGTTTTTTGTTATACGTTTCATCAACATTTACTTGTGTCATTTGCAAATTATGTTTGCTAAATACACAAAATATCTTGTTTTCCGAGTCTCAAACACTTCGGTTGCAACAACCAAAGTCTAAATTGACTTTTACTAAGTGACCAAGTCCATTAACTCCCAGCCTTCTCAATCTTTGTTAGCGCTTCATTCATCTACATATGTATAAGTATAACAGTCATAAAAGTTCTTGACGTGCATACCTACATATCATTACAATTTCATTTCTCATACCTATTTGATTACATTTACTCGTATATTGAAACACATATTGACATAGTTATTCTACTTACAGTAAATACTGACCTTTCACTTTTCCAGCAGTCACCACCATTTTTAGGTTTTGTTTGACGACATATATGTAGGAATTTGTTTCTTTTTGTTAGTCGTCTACATCATGGTAAAAATATCTTTATATTTCAACAAAAAACATTGTTTAAAACTTTCAAATTGTATTACAAAATCTAAGTTAAAAAATCTGCTAGCAATTATTGATCATTAGTTTTAACCATCAGAACAACTAGTATGTGAGACTATCCTTTTCAAAGTAGTATATGGGACTATCTTCACTTGGTAATGAAATAAACTTTTGATATATTTTTGGAATTCGTTTTTCTTCTCATTGATTTGAGTTGCAATTATCATAAGGAAAAGGAGTTCAATCATGCAAACATATGATGACATCCCGTATGACCTCAACGACAAGAAAAGACAAAATTTGCACAAAAAGTAAGAAAAAATTATTCAAAATCAAATACAATTGGACCAGAATGTAAACATGGGTAGGCACATAGGATTACATATATATAAAAAAGAAACTAGTTAACTAACTTAAATATATGTAGAAAAACAGCTAAGAAAATCTGAAAATATTTTCTTGATTCTGCTAGCTGCCCATCTAACCTATATAAGTGCCCACTCATTAAAAAAAAACATTCTTAATCCACATCAGATGACACATTCACATGGATCATCACATCAATCTCTTTATTTCAAGAGAGAGAAACAACAAAAAGACACATCACAAGTTGCTCTCTCTCCCACTCCATGTGTAACAAGTTATTCTTCTAAATCTTTAATATTCTCCACCTCTACTCTCCTCCTACCTGCTCCTTCTCCATGGATTCCTCACTCTTATTTCTCTGCTAAAAATTAACAAAAAATAATAATTAACAAATAATCAAAAATTTCATAAAAAATAATGATATCTATAGTAACGTACCGAAAGATTTTTTGCAATGAAGAACGGCTTCGTAAATGGAGCTCTCTGAGTCACAAGACCTCCTCCAATAACAATCATCTACAACACTTATTCTTGGCGAAGACGACGTCGTTTCCTCAGAATAAACTTTGCTTCTAGACAACGTCGTTAAACGTATCCTAGGGTCGAAACCTTTACCTCCGGGTGATCCAGAGGATCTACATCTCCTCAATCTTTTACACAATGGCGTCAAAAAATCGATATACCTTAACAAAACGCACTTTGACACTCTCCTCAACTTCTTACAAGGAGACTTGCTCTGAATGTCACGTGTCTCCATCTTCTTCTTCTCTGTTTTCGTATCCAACGGCTCATATTCTTTCTCGGTAGTTGCTGACGTGGCTTTTGATAGATAAGGCATGACGTAGCCGTCACGGAAAAGCTCGTCAGCGTGAACTAAAGACTGGTCTTCGTCGGAGAAAGAGACAAAGGTATCGAACTTGAAGCTGCTTTCATGGGCTTTGTCGATGAAGAATCTTCTTGAAGGAGGCAATCTTGGATCCATCTCGATGAAGGAACAAGAAGAAGAATCTTCGTAGGTCTGATGATAATCATCAATGGAAGTTTCTAAAGAAGGAAAGTTAACTAACCAACTGTAAGAGAAGCTCTCTATGGGAACTAATGTCATTGAAGCGTCTTGTTGATTTTCTTCCATGGTGGGAGGAGATAGATATATCTGTTCAAAAGGTTTTGTCTGAGAAAATAATATGTTTTGAGTGGAGAACATATGTTTCAGTGTATATATAGAGAGAGGAAGGGACGTACACACATAGAAGCAAAGATATATTATACTTTTAATTTTTATAATGGTAATATATTATATTTATGTGGTTTGTTTGGTAAGAAACAATAGATATTAATATTTGGAAAGGGAAAAGAAACATAAGAGTTTGCGAGCCCATACTCACCTCTCATTATGTGCTGTTGCCTTCACCCCTTTTCTCTCATTTTTAGTTTAGTTTATACTCTTTTCCATATACAATGTTCTTTTAGTTATTTATTCCATTGTGTCATGGCATCATATTTATCTTATTTTAGGAATATCAAAGCATTAAGCATGGTTATTTTAGATTTGCTTTGAAGAATCATTAAAAAAGAACGATGCATGTTGACGCATATCGCATGGGAATAATTGATTTGGAAGACAAGAGAACAAAATACTATACATGAAACACATATGAAATAGCTGTATTATACGTTTTAAGATGAAGAGGACCACTCGTTAGAAATAAAAAGAATAGAGCGTAAAGAAAGAAAAATAAAATAAAGAGTCATTTTCGTAAATAAGAAAAGGTTAAAAAAACTTAAATGAGAGATGAGGGGAGAAAGATAGGGGAGACACAGAGGTCCCGAGAAAGTGTCGGGGTGCGAGACGAATGTTGTCGAAAGTTTAGGGGACAAAAGCCAAAAACAGAAAGTGACGTGGAGACTCATCAAAGTTATCTTTGGGCCATTTTGCATGGTCTTTTGATGGGTTACGTTTGAGATACTCGAAATAAGGTTTTAATTTATGTAGTTAGAGAAGTGCACGTAATGAAATGAATCTCTCAAATCTCGAAGGGAATGTTTGTTGGTCGTCTATTGATTATAACACAAGGTACAACTAATAACACTGAGACATACGTGTCTCCAACATGCATCAGATTGATAGTCTTCGGATTCATCACTTTCTTTATTTTTACCACACAAGATTCTGGTATTTTCTTCGAGTTCTAGTTTCACAATATTTTTTTTGCTGGTTCAGATCCTAAAGATCAGAATTGAACACATGCTGGAGAATTTTGGACTGAGCATCACCAGTGGTCTCCTCCAATAATTTTTAATAATTCTGTATATCATCTTTTAAAATCTGAATGTATTTCATCTGAAAAACCAGAGAAATATCCAAGAAGAAAATTTGGAAAGAAAATGAGATTTAAAACTCGAAGAAGATAGAGAAAATATCGAAAAGAATATAAGATTTGGCAACAGAACTCTCGGAGAAGATCTGGGAAGAAGAGTTCCAAAATCGAAAAGATTTATGAGATCTGAGAAGAAAAGTCTTGAAGATTAGAGAAATATCAAAAAAATATATAGTACCCTATTTAGTTATAAAGTCCCATTTAAACATTCAAATAAAAATAAAAAATAAAAATATACTAATATATTCTTATTTATTGTACAATTATTCAAATAAAAATAATTTTAAAATATTTATTAGTTAGTTAAAAGGATAAAAATAGATTATGTATTAATAGTTTCATTGAAAATGTAGAATTATACATTTTTGAAAAAAAAAATGATAGAATAACACTTTTTAATAAACAGCGGGATGAGTACCTAGAACGTTCATTTCATACAAATCACAATATACAAGCAAGTTAATTTGAGACTTCAAAATTGTAAACACTCATAGTTCAGAAAAAAAATCTCTACAGTCTTCCACATTCAAACTTTTTGCGGCAATGTTATATAATCCACAATTTTAGAATCCATAAGCGGATGAAACTGCAGTTGAAAAACTGGTTGTCTTTCTCTCTTTTTTCTAAATATATCAAGTTTATACCATAAAATCAAAGATTAACACATCAAATAGTACTATGGAAGTGATTGGTTGGAGCTATAACTTTAGTTTTCTGCTTTAGAAATTATGTATATATATATATTTAATTGTGATTTTAGTTTGTTTTGCTGTAGAAATATTTCTAAAGATATTGAAAGCATTAAATAAAAACTGTAGAAAAAAATGATTTTCATAGTTAACATATTTCCTTTTTCTAATTTTTGACTCTATATTCACTTTAAAGTTAAAACATTATGAATTTACAAAATAGCTTTTGAAATAAAAAAATGGATGTCCACAGCATCTAAAACTTTTTCCAGTCAACCCTTGTATTCATGAATCACAACACACATCAACACTTACATGATAACCGTAAGATAAAGAAAACAAAATCTGCAAAAATTTAGCATAGACATAAAAACCAAGGTGGTGACATCAAATAGTTTAGCCTAAAGAGAAAAGGAAAAGAAATCTGGAAGCAGTAAAACAATTTTGGGATAAAAATTAGACAGTACAATTAAAAAGATAATAAAGAGAAACTACATTTCGAGAAACACAAACTTTTCTCAAATCGATCTAACCAATATCTACACTAAGCTAAGAATTAATATTAAACACAAACATTAATATTAACCAAATACCAAAATATATATTAAACTAAGTATTTGAGTTAATTATTCATGTAACAAATATTATTTTAGATGTTTAATGATATCTTAGTGTATTTTGGATACATATTAGAAATTGAGATAATGATTCCTATAGGTTATATTCTGGGATTTTAATTTTTTTGGATTTATCGGATATCCGTTTAGGTTCGAGTTCGGTTCAGATAATATTCATAACCTGAAATACCATAAAAACAAGATCCATTGAGTATTTATGTCAGTTTCAGATTTATTTTTATCGGATCGAGTTCGATTCGGATTTCCGGGTTCGGTTTATTTGCCCAACCCTACCCCATATGTTTATCATAAGTATCATCAAAGGTTTCCATCATAGGTTTATCCATCCATAGTCTTTTCATTTATGAAATTAGGACAAAATGTGAAGAGTATCATAAGTAAACTTTGAAAAGGATATCAAGTATTCAATATTACAGTTTAAATAATGTGATACTCTCTATGTTTCTTAAAAAATGTCATTTTAACTTCTTGTTTTACGCCGACAAAAAAAAAAAAAAACTTCTTTTTTTACTTGTTACACAAAAATACTCATTTCAAAATTCTAACGTAAATTATATTTGTTTTCAACTTAAAATTAATTACAAATTGCATTGATTTTATAAATAAATTTATTTATCTTAAATACTAATGATCAAATAGATATAATTAATAAAAATATAAATGTATTTTAATCATTTTTAAAATTATGTGAAAAATGTTAAAATGCAACTCTTAGAAAATGGAGGGAATACTAACAAATTGGGAAATTTTAAGTTAATTAATCCTGAGAGTGTATAATACATGAAATTCTTGTACACATGCTATATATATATAAACAACAGAACATGGTCAAAGAATGATGACATAACAAATTAAAGAATGACATAACAAATGTCACGCAGTTATTCACACAAACAACAAAACAGCTTGTGAAGAGTCCAAATCTACCGGGATGCTTCAACAGTTTTTACCCGTAAGAGAAAAGTTAAGTGTAAAGTCTAAGCTAAGATAGATATTCAAGTATCATAGAATAGGGAGTGAAATGTTGTTACGTGATTGTGCCTATACTAAAAAGAACAAAACATCAGTTGCGGCAGTATGGGTAGACTTCCCGAGGGAAACGATTGGAAATCTGGTTGATAAATCCCAAAACGATGAAGGCGAGCCATTTTATCAAGTGAAGGCTAACAGCAGAGTTGAAAATGCCAAGGAACTCTACAAAGATTATCTGATACAAAAAAAAAAGAAAGTTTAGGGATTTAAAAGAGAAGATAAGTGCTGTAGTTACTTGTACAAAGGATTTACCTGAAATATGATAGTTGACATTATTGTAAAGACAAACATATTGTCTCTAAGAACTTCTATCAAGGTTGGTTCTCCACCTCTTATTTCAAACTCATTATAAACCTACAGATGACAGCAGTGATCAACTTATTCTCAGATGAGCGCTAATAGTTAATGTGAGTGGGAGAAATCGAAGAACATTACCAGGCAGAAGACCAAAGAATTGAATTTAAATGTGTTCTTCACTTTTTGAGCATCTCCGGCGGCATGAACATGATCTAGCATCAGTAGACTATCAGAATGTAGGAGGGCTAGCACCAGCACTATGCAAATCACCTGGAGGAGGGAAGCATTATTTAGAGGTCTCTAAGTTGCTGTTTTTCTTCTTTTTTTTCAGCTATGGAAACTATGGAATAAAAGACTTTCTTGGTGTTCACACATGACAAATCAATACTTCTCAGGGGGGACGTACCTGTATCACCATCTTCAACCACATCAACATGGTTATGAGAGGGTCACTACAAAAACATAAACGGAAAAAAGTATACACATAAATGATCAGTTTTACGTAGATTTCCAAGACAACTACTTACTAATCAATTATCAAATCCTTGGTGTACCTTATACCAACTGGTGGGTTTTCCATTATACTGCGAGCTAATGGTTTGTAAGCCAACGCTAGTGCTCCAAAGATGTCGGAGAAAAGATTAAGCAGCAGAATCTGCATCAGGGACAAAAGGTTTCAGTCGTGGAAATACATGATTACAAGACGATGATGTAACAAAGGGATAGCATTTTGGAACCTGCTCGACATTAAGTGGAAATGCATCATAGAATACAACCTCGACCACACAAATAGCCACGGCTGAGAAACTCACAGTGAGCCGGAATAGCACATATCTAGGGATATTGGTGTAAAGAAATCGACACCATTGGATAACCTGCATTGTCCAAACAAGCCTTTGATAAATTGGTTTAAATGAAATCTCACTGCCAAAAAAAAAGTAAACCGAGTTCGTCATTTCAACCATGCATATATCATATAACTAACCTTGACAATCGTATCAAAATCGTTATTTAATATAATAATATCGGCATTCTCTTTCGCTGCGGCTGTCCCTCCAATTCCCATTGCAAGGCTAACATCCGCCTGTGCAAAGCAAACATAATCGTGGATTGTTAAAGACTTGTAATGATTATGAATATATATGTCTTTCAGCGTTTAGAAAAAATATATATATATGATATGAGAATAATGACAGACCTCGCGTAGTGTCATTGTATCATGTATTCCCATCCCAGTGGTTGCAACTACATACTTTTTTTTCTTCAGTGCTTTGACAAGCAGAAGACTGTCCTCAGGAGAGGCTTGAGCCAAAACCTTACAATAGTTTAGCTAGTGTGTTACTTTTTTTTGTCTTAGTCAAGTTCTTTACCATAAACATATATGATTTGACAACTGGTACTCAAGCCAATCCCAAGCTTTATATAAATTTTGAAGAGTGGATTCGTACTAAGATCTCTGGGGCGATCTCCTCCCTCTCTAGATCTGAAAGAACACGAAATTGAGCTCCTGTCATTGTATCAAGGCCGTCTAAATTCTCCAGTATCCCACAGTCCTTTGCTATTGCTTGAGCAGTCAAAACATCATCCTCAGTCACCATGCGAACCTAAAAGTCAACATCTTTCACCACATAACTACGCCACAACTTATTTAGAGATAACAAAAATCCACTCTACTAATATAAGTTGACAAGACTTCAAAAATGTCATGTGAGAGGAAGGTTGGTGCTCCCATAAATTTACTTTATGGCACCTCCCCATATTATAAAGTATTTAATGTTAGGTTGGTGCTGCTATAAGGGCATCATTAACCACAGTCTCTTATGATGGGTTCTTAATTTTTTTAAGAGACGTTTCTTAACTTTTAACTAAAAAAATCTAAGATCGTCTTTAAATAAAAAATTCTCTTAGCCGAAAAATATAAAAAAAACCAAATTATAAGTTAAAATCCACCCTAAAAGATCCGGGTTAATGATGGTCTTATAGCAACTCAGAATATATATTAGAGATGGAGGAGAAGAATGGTTAAGCAGGCACCTTAACACCTGCGGAATTGCACAGTTGGATCGCATTCTTTGTGCCTCGCCGGCAAGGATCCTGCACGTTAGGATAAGTAATGATAATAATAAGACTTCATAGGCTTTTGAATCAAGTGGAATCATGTACCAGTTATCATTGATACAAACTTAAGTTTCGAAATGAGTGCTGGAAATGTTACCTTGATACCAATAATAGCCAGCAAAACAAGGTCCTGAGGTAATGTAGAAAGTTCCTCCTCAGTTGGAAGACTCCTCAGCTCATAGGATTGATAAGCAAGTGCAGCACAACGCATTCCTCTCATACACATGTCTTTAATTATTCTTTCCATCTCCTAAAGAGAGAATGAATTCTTATAAATAAAATAAAAAATTAAACAAGAATTAATAACGTTATTTGTAAATGAGTAATCTACGCTCATAAACAAGCTACCTGTTTCTGTTCATCAATAGCTATGCGGTTGTTGGACCCATCCATATACCATTTGCATGAATTAAGAATAACTTTTGCAGATCCTTTCCAATGAACATGGTGTTCTGTACCAACCTACAAATGAATAAAATAATAAGAATCAAACATAGCACCACTATATATGTGTCAAGTGTACATATATATACCTGATGCTCAGGAAAAGAAAGAAAGGTTATATATGTAACCTGTAATGCCACGCCTCCATATTTCTTTTTTGGATTGAAAGGTATAACATGAAGGACTGGTGATCCTGACCTAGCCTCATCAAACTTCATTCCCAACTACAAAACACGAGTAAGTAACAGTCATTAGTTATAAACTTAATAGCTATAACAAGTAGTAATGTAAGCTTAGTAAGAAACAAAACCTTGTTCCCCCAGCTAAGAATGGCTTGTTCTGTTGGTGATCCATAAACCTTTGGTTCAATGACGCCATATAATTAATTATCAACTTATTAAGAATAATTTATATGCAAATTAGTCCGACTAGCTAGAGAAATTTAATCAAATAGTTACTATCTAGCTAAACACCCTGATCTAGGACAATTTACCGTTTCAAAAACAACACTGCCATTTGTGTTTTGGGAAATGCCTTGTACTATTATTTCTTTAAGAATGGAGGGCAACTGTGAAACATTATCCATATCTTCTGCTCTTATTCCTCCAGCCCAGACATCAACCACCGACATCTTCTTAGCAGTAAATAAATGCTTCAATGAGTACTCATGAAGTAAAAGAGGAAGCAGGAATGAGCAAATTGCTTATAAAGGAAAATATTTACCTCATTCGAAGTTAATATTCCAGTTTTATGACACAATATAGTTGTAACATGTCCCATTCTTTTACATGCAGAGAGCTTTTGAACCTGAAAGACATTTACGGAAGTTTAGCTCATGTTGATGCTCTAACGACTTTGGAATATAAAGGTAGAGTACCATAGCGTTCCTTGTCATCATTTCAGCCGTAGTATATGCAAGACTGGTGTAGGGAGGAAGATGACAAGATGAGAAACAAGAAGATGTTACTGTCATGACGATAAGAAAAGTAAACTGCAATGACAAAACAAGAAGTACGATTACTTAAAAAGGAAAGGAGACTTACTTCAAGACAACAGATATAGAAAGTCCAACAGGCACTGCCACAATTATTGTCGCGATCTGCAAAAGTAATATTTTGCGAGAAAAGTTACCATTACTATATATAGGTCTATGCCACCAAGGTAAAGTTGAGAAGCCCCATACCGCAAAACTCATGGATTTTATCACAAATTCCATTGCTTCATCGAAAGTGGTACTTCCAGGCATATACATTGGAGTTTCATCTGGTTTTTTGATCCGACCACAAAAGTATCTGGCATCAAAACGATCGTTAGGTCCCTCACTATAGCCAGGATGGAGCTATAGAACTTAATTAGAGCTGAAAGCAGAAATAAGACTGGTGGGTACATAGTTAAAATAAGACAGACTTACCGGCATAACTGAACAATATAGGCAATTGAAGTGAGCAAAATGACTAAGCAGGTAGCAAAAGTTGCAAGCCGTTTCACGTACACCTAGTAAAAAAATACCACCAAGTGGTAAATGAGCAAACCATAGAAGGTAGCAAGGAATTAGTAATCAATAAAACATACCTGAAAGGGATTTTCTTCATCAATATCATGTTTTTTCTCCATCTTTTTCCCCCATTCAGTGTTTATTCCGACGCTTGTAACCTTAAGTACATGCAGGAAGAATAAAGTGAATTAGAAGAGAATATTATGGTTATAGTCTCATCCATGTCAATGTGACTTATCACTTTCAAGATAGGCCTCATATTTACTAATATCAGCTATAATATTATATGAGATGGATGTTCAAGCATATAACGAAATGAAAAGACGTGTGTTGAGATCTTACCAGCATTTTACCTATGCCCTCTATCACTTTTGAACCAGATAATAGGATTGGATCATGTAGAAGATCTTTTTGAACCTGCTAATTGAAAAGTGTGGTTAGAAATACAGGAAAGACGTAATCATTTAGCGCATTAACACCAAGCACATCTTACAATCAAGTGTGAGCCAGTTATTTCTTGTTCATCAATCTTCAATGAGTTTGCAACAAACAGGACACCATCTGCAGGTACCTGCACCATTGAGATCATAAATTGAGAAAACTGAAGTGTGAAGCTGAAGAAACTAAGTAAGCCAAGCAACAATTAGTAACAAAAGTGTCAAATGCTTACCTGAAAACCATTCTTGAGGGGTACAATATCGCCGACAACAATATCATTAGTATAAACCGATTCTCTTCTTCCACCTCTAATAATCTGCAGCCAGAAACGTTCAGCACATATTGTGGGCAGCACCAAACAAAGAGAAAAAAAAAGACACGTCTGCAAGAACATACCTCTTGGCGTACGTTTCTCTTCTCCTCACTAAATTTTTCAATCTGACGAGACTGCTTGTACTCAGTGATAGCTGAAAAATGGAAGAGGGACAAAATAAACCAGATTGGTTTCCATATTCTCTTGCCTGAGGACTGAAGTACAAAACCAAGTTCCAAGCTTGGCTAGGCAACCAAGAGCATACAAGAAGATAGTAGTATTACAATACCTGTCACAATGATGTAAGGGACAATGACCAAAATGGGGCAAGCTTCTACATACCAACCATCGTGGATAGCCTGCAAGTATCATGAGAGTGGGATATATGGGAATTTAGAAGAGATCAAATCTACAAAAATAATCCCCCTTACAAATGATATATATGGGTGGGTAAATAGAACGATGAATCAACACCCAAAGGGAGAAACAACTCACCTTTCCGTATATTCGCAGCAGCCAACTTATAACAGCAACAAGCAGTATAACCATATAAGGACGGAACTGGGTAGCTTTCCAGATAAGGCTCTGCAACAACAATCATTAATGGATAAAAAGAGTTTTTTTTTTTCCCTAAGTGAAAAGCCAAATAAAACCAAACATTCTACCAACAATTACATATATACCCAAACACGTGTAAAGCTTCTTTAAACAAAAAAACAAACAAACCATTGTATTATGAAATTATATCTAACAATAACTGCATGCACATACCCAGATAGGGTTTCCATTTTTGGAAGGGTATGTGTTTGACCCAAATGCCTCCGTACGTTGCTGTTTCTCATCGTCCCCCCATTCTATGCCCTTTTCAAGATCAGTCTTCAGCAGAGTTGACAACCCTCCAACCTATCAGAGGAACTCGTAAGCTAATTAAGAAGCATATAATTCACTGACACAGAGAAGAATTGATAAAAGAGGTTACCCCATTATATTGATATAGAGCTTCAAGGCTACGATCTTTGACCACTTGGACGAGTTCGTCCAGTCTAATCTCAAATCCGCCTGTAGCTGAGGTTGAAACGATAACAGATAAAAGAAACGAAATCAATCCATTATGAATTGGAAATCAAAACCTAATTTTCTTTTACGCATAATCGTTAGGTGGAGAACATATATATATATGTACCGTTTGATGTTTCAGATTCGGGAATATCACGTACGGACTTTATCACCGGAGATTAAAAAACACACACAGATTAGGAAGAAACAAACTGTGATTTTAACCAGAAGCTTACTAAATATGAGAGATGTTAAAACACCAGCAATTGGGTAAATCCGGAAAAAATAATTAAATAATTAGTGGATCTTGTCAAAAACTAAAAATTCGATCTTTAAAATTTTTAAATAAGGAATCCTGCACTGTTTGAAGGTTCCACGATATGTGGCAGCGTTTGTTTTTTTTTTTAATCTGAAAAAAGAAAAAAAAATAGTTAAAAAAAATAATA
Organism: Moricandia arvensis; assembly: GCA_905132765.1. Classification (NCBI taxonomy): domain Eukaryota; kingdom Viridiplantae; phylum Streptophyta; class Magnoliopsida; order Brassicales; family Brassicaceae; genus Moricandia; species Moricandia arvensis. The sequence continues at coordinate 28,216 of CAJHQP010001105.1, forward strand.
ATTTTGGTCTGCTCCTTCATGGCATGCATGAACAACGTACACTAGTAGTATAAAGAGGAGATTATTAGCATTGTGTTCAACAGCTAGTACACAAATAAATAATCTGCTTATTTATAAGGAAGAAAAAAATCACTCACCAACCACGAGCTCCGGCGATCATGAGCTTCCGAGTCGCCGCATGGACCATCGGTGCCGGCTTCCAAGTCCGGTGGAGATGGAGCATCATGAGCTGTGGAACCATAGTAGCGGCTGAGACCAACTTCCGAGAATCTCGACATTGGCAAATCCGTTGCTGGTAGAACGCTTCGGTCCGACATATTTCCTTCGGCGTTTTAAGCGTTGACAAGTAAAAGAGGAAAGATGCGAACGGAAATGTGGGAGATCGTTTAGACCTCTATCCGTGTTTATAAGGACAATGCAAAGTTTTTTTTTTTTTTTGTTAAGAAGGCAATAAGGTAGTAGGGCAGCTTCGTGGGAATGCGTCTCAAGTCCCTTTCTCTCCTTTGTTTTTCTTTGGAAGTCCCTTTCTCTCCTTTGTTTTTCTTACAGGTCCCTTTCTCTCCTTTGTTTTTTTCACAAGTCCCTTTCTCTCCTTATCTTCGATTGTTTCATACTGAAAAGTAGTAGGATCCTCCACTCGGCACAAACGCGGCGTTTGTTTACTTTGTTTTTATATATTTTTATCCAAGATTTTAAAAAGTTGTAAATTTTTTGATGGACAAAGGTAAACAAAAACCAAACTCCCAATTTTCATGATTTTCATAAGTTTTTTTAGGATCAATTTTCATTTATTTTATTTAAATTATTATTATTTTGTGCCTTATTATAGATAATTAAAAAAATAGTAATAATATGTTACATACTATAAAGTTTACTTTAAAATTTTGCTTTATATAAAATTTATATATTTTCTATAATTTACTGGTATTATTTGTTAAAATTTTGTGATATATTCTTTTAATAATTCTATGGTTGTTTTAAAAAAATAACTTATAAGTTATTTTAAATAATAGAAAGATTAAATTAAATAAATCTTAATGAAATTTTATAAAATTAGAATCTACAAATAACTAAAGTTAGAAAAGTATAATCTAAAATCAAAACTTAAAACCACCAGTAGTGTTGTTTTGAAAAAAATAACTAAAATCTACTATAATCAAAAACCAAAATACTAAATATAAAAATAAAATAAAAACAAAACCTTAAAACCATGAAAATATTTATGATCAATTTACTACCAAATATCTATCAGTTTATCTGACTTATTCGTTACACCAAGTTTATTGTACAATAATCCTTAATATACTAATCACAAATAACTTGACAAATTAAATTATGACATGTGGAATATACTAAAATAATCTATTGAAAAAAATTCATCCCTATTTCAACCCAAAACTAAAGAGAACAAATTTTCATGCCACACATCAAACCATTCTAATGTCACGTTTAAAATCTTTAATTTTTACATCTATTTTAACCAAGGTCAGAATTTATCTCATGTTGAAGTCTATTTTTTTTTTTTTGAAAACTTGTTGAAGTCTATTTGCTATTTGCCGGAACATGTTTTTATTCATGGCCAACTTTTATAAAATACATAGAATGAAGATGTCACGACTTCGGCCTCGTTGAACAAGACTTCGGCGTCGTTTATAGTTGTAGGCGGGAACATGCCTGAGACTAAACTTTTTGAGAAAAAAAGGCAACTTCTAAGAAGTCCACCTTCACCAAATTTTAGCCCCAAAAAAAAAGATGTCCACCTTATTTCACCAACGACACTAGACTTGATTTAGGTTCCACCAATTTACCGTGTAGAGATTCATGTGTGACAATGTCATGCTAACTTGATTTAGTTTGAGTTAGACATATATATCACTTAAGTAGTTAATCAAATTTACTCAGGTTAACGACAACTGACTTTTCACGGTCAAGGTAGTATAGAAAGATGTCCACCCAATCTATGACATGTGTCCCTAATTTCGATCCAAAATCATCCCTAACAGTTTGAAATATTGGCCAACTAAAAAAGTGAAGCCATTACAAGAAAGATAGGGATTTATGGAACTGGGAAGATGATGAATCGATCCCAGAGAAAGGTGGTGAAGATTTTCTAGCTAAATGCAACCTCTGCATGAATACAGCCATCTCTTAATCATGTTTTTAGATTATTTGATTAAAATAATATTTTTATTGAAAATTATTTTAAAATTTTATGACCAAGTAATTTAAGAGAATAAATTTAAAGCACGGGATAACACTAGTCTTATATAAACATCAAGTTTATTTATTACACCAAGTTTAATGTACACTAATCAATATGATCTTTGTCATACACACCAGTCTCGGTACTTTGTTGTTTTAACTTTAGTTTTACTTTAGGTATTCATTTTTAGCTTTCATTTATTTTTTCGTTTAGGCTAATAACTACTACCTCCGTTTCGATTTATTTGTCGTTGTAGGGAAATTTTTTTGTTTCAAAATAAGGGTCATTTTATAATTTCAATGTAGTATTTATTAACATTATCTGTTATTCTATTTTTTCATTGGTTAAAATGTGGTTAGGTGTATACGTAATAGCATTTTTATCTAGAAAATATGTAAAATTAAATGTTTTCTTAATCAGCGTGCATAAACCCAAAACGACAAGTAAATTGAAACGGAGGGAGTACTATATATATATATATATATGTTTTTTTTTTACTATATATAGGTTTTAGCGGCGTTTCATGTTGTATCATATATCTTTTATCATTAGATCTATTAATTTGTTTGTCTAATACAACAAAGGTAGACAAAAGAAAAGGGACTATAAAATTTGATGTAAAAACAAATTTTAACGCGTTAACACGTCAGGGAAACTGTGTAGAGCCGTTCATCCAGTCACTCAAACCAGTGACCAGGAATCAAATCAAACAACCTTTCTGTGTAAATGGACTTCCAACCTAAAATCAATTGGTAATAAGTGAATTGGCTTATCTATCTTATATATTAATAAGGTTTCCTTTCAACTTCCGATGTGGGACACTTTGTGTTTAATATGCCCTCTCGAGATGATGACTCTTTGAGCGTCAATCTCGGAATGTTCGGGCTAGGATCGATGGGCCATTTTTGAGCCAGATCGATGAGGATCGGATTGGACTTTGTGGATCGAAGACTCTGATACCATGTTAAATTATGAGATTTGTATGAATTGTGTTATTATAATATAATAATGAGTGTTACATAGCCTTATATAGTAGAGCTATATGAATCAACAATTAATGAGAAGATCATATAATCATTAAGGAGAATATATGATGGAGTGATTGAGTGAATCATATGAGTTATGATTGATACTCTTTCCTTATACTTTCTTTTAAGATGTGGCTGTTAAGCACAAGCTTCATGGCTTCCTTCCAAGACCGGCTCTAGTTTCTGACATTGTGTAACTTGTGTTACTGAAAATTTTATTTCGTTTGTGCCATTATGTTTCTAAAAAAATCATTTCGTTTGGGGCATTGTATTTCTGAAAATTCATTTCGTTGTTGATAAAAAGGAATAAAGGCTATTTAACTGGGACTATCTTGTAATCAATTCTTATATATTAATTTGGCTACATTTAATTTTAAGTGTATATCTTAACATCTATTTAGAATATTCGTAAACTTCTTTAGTTATTTATGAAAAGGGTAAGGAGTGGCTATTGATTTATGTATTTTAGTATATTTTAAAAATCTATGTAGTATTTATAAATCAATGTAAAATATATTGATTTTCAAATATAACATATAGATTTTAATTAGTATTTACAAATTTAAAGATAGGTCTTAGAGGATAGGTTGTATCACATGGAAGGGGTTAGGGTTGATGCTCTGCAGCGCCAGCTGAGTCCCACGGAGTGGTTGTTACAATAAAAGTTGACTTTTATTGTAACAACCTATTCCACGGACCTAGGTTCACAGCCCTGCAGAGCGTCAATCCTGACACCTCCTCTGTGATATAACTTGTTTTTTGGGATCTCGGCTCACAGTTAGGTTATTGGTGCGCTAGGCATTATTCGAACCCAAGACCTCACCCTTTAAAAAGTCTCCTAGATGACAAGCTGATCCACCGGTTCGACGGGATAGACCATTACATAAAAACTTTCAAATTTAAATCTTTGTATTTTTAACAAAGAAATTCATTAAAATCTATTAGAATCTATTACGAAATCAAATTCATTAATAAATCAGAATGACTGAAGAACACATGATTTAAATTAAAATTTATAAATCATAAAACCAATAACACATTATTGCAATATAGATATTACAATCATAAAATCAATAACATTTCATTTAGTTTAGATTTCAAAATTCATTAAAATATATGAACTAATAACCCCCACTAAACTAGCCTAATCACTAAAATCAGCCCAAAAGATGTAACCATCTATCTAATATATTCTTAAAAACACTACATGTTATAACTAACCTTTTGTTTATGTGTTATTTACATAAATTCCCATTGAAAATATTTTTTTTTTTTTGTAAAGTCTTCATTAAAAGTATTTTGGTCATAATCTATCTAAGCTGTGTATTTTTTTTTATCGTGGCTTAAATAAAATTAGGCATACACGATTTGGTTTAAAATCGTAATTTTCTGGCATTATACAGCAATTCGCATTGTAATGTCACCGCATGTTCACGGGTCCATCGAAGGTAAAGTGTCAGATCTTTGAGATGTCCAAACGGATTTGGGTTTAGGACTTTCTAGACGGGGGTATGTAGAAGTGTTGCTATGGTGAAATCGAGTAAAGATACGAAATATGCCAAGGTTTAGGACTCAACTTATTTGTATTGTTGTCCCTTCTCCACCGGTTCTATATTCCATCACCCTTTCACCATATTGAGCAGTCTCCAGATATCAAGAGAGTTCAAAACCTCAAACGCCTACACGTTGATGACGTTCCTAGACAACAAGCAACGAAAAAGAAAAAGAAACCTGTTCCGTTACGACAAACGTTTATCAAGCAAACCGGAAGTAAGAGACCTTGGAGAGGAGTTATGGCGGGGAAAAAGTTTCTGCTAAAAGGCTTAGGCTGGATGCTAGGCTTGGCGACAAGCATTAACACCTGGTCTGTACCATGAAAGTCCTCTGCCCTCCGACTGGGAACAATCAAAACTTGAGAGTCTCGGACCTGTTGCTTTAGGAAGTAATTCACGGCTACACCAAGAGTTCCTCATCTTCAGGCCGTGCCGTTTAGGAAGTAATTCGTTAGTTTTTTTTTTTTCATTAATAAACTTGCTTGCAACTTTGCAAGCAAGTCCAAAATTACAACCGAGGGTTAGAAAATAACCTAAACCCTAAACCCTAAACTCTAATAATCAATCTCCAAACACAAAAAAAAAGGAGGGAAATACAACTAAAAGATATAAAAGTGGAGAGTAAAGAATTTGTAGAAGATGAATTGTGTTGATGGCGAGATATGGGATCAAGTCATCTATGATCGCTTGAGGGAACCGAGATACCTGAAATCAAATTACCCGAACCAAACTGATACGCAAACTAGTCAATATCATAAAAGCTTTAAATGTAATATCTTTTACACTAATCTGATTTAGCCACAACATAACAGTGAATTTGTTTGATAAACACTACAATAATTGACTTCATGAAGGGACAAAGAGAAAGAATCAAACTTCTTTTTACACATTGGTGTTTTAGTTTTGCCCAAATTCTTGAATTGTTCTTGTGGCCAGAGTAAGAACGTCAACAAAAGCAGAGAAAGATGCTCGAAGAAGCCTTGCCTCTATTGCCTCAAAGTGCCTGTGTAAGTTGTCCAATGAGAGCAAATATTTAAAAAAAAAAAAGTCCGAAAGATTCCCAATTTGGAATCAGTCTTTAAAACGATTTAAAAGCACGATGATTAACTTTGAGAAACTCACACAGAAAGCTTATTGTTGGATACGGACATGACTCTTCTCACCTTATCAGGCTGCAACTGCATTAACGGTCCAAACATAAGAAACTGTAACATGAGTGAAATGGTAATGAAATGAGAAACTTTCAAACCTCTTTATCAACAGCCAATGTTGTGTAAGCAATAGAAGCATGTTCTTCCGTTTCGAAATTCACATCCAAGTTACTGCAAATTTAGGCAAAAAAAATATTAAACTCTTACAAGATAACCACAAGGTCCACAACCCCTAACCAAAAAATAATAAAAATAAATTGAAAACAATTAAATTTTCATTAAATCTAAATAACAGTGTGATCCTCAAACTACAAACCCCTTCAAAAGTAAATGTAAAAATCGAAACGTTGGAGTCTGAATCAAAGAAACTCCTTCAAAACTTGCCAGACCCAATATTTCAATAAAAGAATCAGTATGTTCTATCACTAGATACAGAGCAACAACGTTACGAGCACCCAGAAGCTGAACATACCAGCTAAAATCCCAAGGAGCAATTCCAAGACCAGTTGCAGCCATGTTTTTGCTGCTTCCTCCCTTATGTCAATGGAGGTTGTAAAAACCCTTTTTATTTTTTTTCACGTCGTTATAAAAACAAAACAGAGAATCAGCAAAACGGGCTTAGTGGGCCTCTGGCCCAAGGCTTTTCATTGCGGTGTGCATTGATGAAAGGGTATATGCTATGGGAATATGTTGCATGAAGGAATATTACTTTGAGCATACCAGGAATCTCGTCTACTCTATTTGCTAACTCTTATTACTTCTCTCTCTCAGCTCTCAAAGCTCTTTCTTGTTTTGCGGATTAAAACAAGATCATTCACCAAAGCTGTTACAAGAAAAGAAAAAAAAGATATCATCCACATAAGAAGATTTTTGAGCTTTGGTTTCAGACAGACGCAAGTACCAGGCATGTCCTCTTCTCATCTCATTGTACTTACTTTTAGAACTAGCTCTTTTTTTTGTTCATGAATTTTATTGGTTTGTAACTAGAAGCTTTAACTTTCATACATGTCTTTCATATATTACAACATGGTGAAGATTCATGAAATCTAGAATGTTTAATCAGAAGCCAAGAATTTCAAATGCATTTAAATGGTTTTTCTTAGTGGTTACTCTTATTCTAGTATCTTAAGTGTTTAATCTTGTATAGAGATAACCATAACATATAGAACTTGTTAAAAAACATGTAAAGTTTCAATTGAGATTTATACGTCTTGTCTTTACATATATTGCATTTAGATCGAGGTAGTAGATTACAACAAATGTTCCTCATGGAATGATTCCTCTACACATGTATCTATCAACAGTTTCGTTTTATTATCTCTTCCATGTAGAAGCAGTGGTCTCCTTCTGTTTGCAGTAAAATTATCCTTTGTGTGTTTCATCAGCTTGGTCATTGAAGAACTGCATAACTGCCTGTTCTAAAACTCTGTCAAAAGAAAGTAGATTAAGATAAGCCTAGTTGCTAATGTTCTGCTAGTCATAGTTAAGCAGTGAGGAGCTTCTTACCGGTCTGACTAATAGAAATGTGTGATAGGTTTGTTGTTATGTGAGACAAGGCCCAACTTTGACGGGTTTGACAACTCTGAAAGCTCTTCTTGCATACTCAAACACCAAAACCAGAAGCCCGAAGAGAAAAAGTAGACATCGGTGAAACTTTTCCACAATGAAAGATGGAGGAGAGGATTCATTCTTGCCTTCTGATGAGGTTCTAAACAATTCTATTCTCCTCTTGAAATAACCTGAAAGGAAACGTTGATAATGGAATACTGATGATATTAGTCTCAGAACAACCTTCAAAGAAGCAGAGTGGCATACAAGAAGGGATAACTATGAATATCTATACCGGGAGTTTCAGGACTGAGGTTAGTCCAATCCATTGGTGTTTTCTTCATTTCTGACGCCTTGATTAACTCCATAAGAGATTTATGGACCTGCAAAAATGATCAGCAATGTATGTTAATCCTTTCTTCCAGGTTCTGAGAAGATAGAGATACAGACAAGAGCAAGAAAAACAGTTGTTCCTTCTACCATATTATAGCAATGCTATTCTTACAAGAACTCAAGAGCCTTGTAAGTCTTTTATGGTTTGCTATCAATGAGGTTTACATAACAGAGTATTGCCTAAAAATTACAATGGACAATCAGATACTAAGAGTCAAGGTTTCTTCCGAATAGGCTCGCTTAATCTTTCATATCTTCAGATTAGTATGATTCTGTTTCAGTCTTATATCTTTTTCAATAAGTTACAGTAATTTGAGTATGATAACCACACACTTTTACTGCAGACAGGAGGAGATTAAAGGAGTAAAGACTCATTAGTGTTCGAGTCTTTATATAAATCAGACGCAAGACAGATAGAGAATTTAAAGACATGACTAAACAGAACCAAAAAAGGTACCTCCTCTGTTCTCTCGTGGCTAACAAGATGACCACCATGAAGATCCACCATTCTTGCCACAGGATACAATCTCTGTGCCAATCTTCTCGCGTGGCATATCTGAGCAATGACATCATGTCTGCATATAAACCCCACCACATACACACACTCAAAATCAACCGTTGTGTATAGGTAAAGATTCTTTAAAGCATGAGATGATCGTATCCTAACTGCATCTGTTGTCACATACCTTCCGTGAATGACTGAGACAAGAAATCCAGCAGAGCGGATCCGTTCGATCTCTGGTTTTGTCATTTTATGTAACCAACAAGCATTAAGTTGGCCGTCAAGCCCATCCTTGGATTGCATTCCAGTTTCTGATATTCCTTTTACATATTGCTGCATTGGCATCACTCAAATATTATTTCTCTCAGATCATATCATTATATGTCCTTTTCTTCACATGAAACCAGTATGCTCACCTCATATAAGACATCCCGCCTTGTGTTAGTTCCTATTCGTTCTGCTAGAAAATCCTGCATATTTAATATAATACATCATCACACATAGAATTTTGTAACCAAATTACTCTGCTACAATAATTCTCAAATACCAATATATGATTCAATCATCCATAGAAAGAAGCTGTGATAAAACTTTCCTCCAACATACAAACCATTTTCAAGAACTCAGTCAGAAAATCTAAGAAACAACTGTTCTATGTCAATTGTGTTCTTATAGAATATCAGCACACCACACTGAAGATCCCCACCTGTGAATAATGTGTGTCCAAATCAACTTTAGCTCTTTGTTTAGGTGTCTTTGCCATCCAGAAACGTATCGCTATGGAAAGTGTAAGCCTGTCAAGCTGAACCACATAAAAACAAAAGGCTAAAAAGATCAGATTTCTAGCTTTTCTTTTTGTATCCAAGTGGAAAACATTATCCATATAGTTTGTCTCATATAAGAAACCAACACATATGAACAAAACCATTGCTATCAGAGAAGGAACGTTCAAGAAACAACGCCATGTGTTTTACATTCAAGTGTTACCTTGGGGAAACACTCGAAACCTCCACCAGTAACGTTAAGCAACGCTAGAGAAAGAACTCGTTCTGGCACCATTGCAGCTAACTTACAAGCTATCATTGCTCCTGTTTTATCAAATAAGCCAAGAGAACAACAATAAGAACTAAAAGAAGGAAGGTAAAAAAAAGACTTGTGTAAGAACAAACAAAAGTCACTAGAATTGTCTGAAAAAAAAAACTCACCCATTGAATGCCCAATTACATGAGCTCTCTCCCATCCCAAATGATCCAACAAACTAATTGAATCCTTTGCCATTATAGTTGTTCTGAGCGGACACAAAAAACAAATAAATACAGTTTCACAACTGTTGAAATCGAAGCAGTGTTCTAAAAATCAGTAAATCAAGTCTAAATGAAATGATTTTTTTAATGTCAATTTCCTTTTAAAAAATCCTTTCTAGGCACCAGCCTCAACAATAGTGCCTACCAGTCACCTAGCGATTTCTTAAACATTGAATCAAAGTTAAAAAAAAAAAAACACAAAGCAAGATAATATAAAGTTCTTTACTATTGAGACTCACGTGTAGTTAGATTTGTGGGTGGGCACGGAGCTCCTACCCATACCACGATTATCAAAAGCACAGACCTCCATGCCTTGGACGATTCCTGAATCATCGGAAACGTTTTCATCTTCGTCTTCTTCGTCGTTAGGTTTATCAGTCCCTGTTAATCCCTTGATTTGAGGTCCCCAAGATTCATGTGTTCCGGCTAAACCTGAACGAAAGGACAAACCTTTAAGCATTAAAATCAAAAACCCAGCTGAAACCAAGCTCGGAGATAGAGAAAGAGAGAGAGACCTATGATGAGAAGAGCTTTGGTAGGACCATGACCGTACGTTCTGTAGAATATCTTCACCCCCGCTGTTCAGCGTCGCCTCTGCGTCGACTTGTTCTTTCATCACGACCTCGCAATACGGCATCGTTTTTGCTCGAGGATGTTATCTTCCTGGGTGGGAATAGGATTCAGCAAAAGAAGAGGAGAAGATGGAGAAGAAAAGAAAGAGACTTTTCGTTTCTTCTCTTTATAGAGAGAGGTTGGACGGCGATGGAGTTGGTTCGTTTTAGTTGTGGGTGGAGGTTAGGACTGCCACGTGAGATTGGTCGGCTGAATGGCGGGTATTATCTAGAAAGTCAAAGGTCAAATTTTGTTTAACGATTATTATTGTGTGTTCGAAAAATAGCACGTGTGAAAGAAATAAAAACTACGTCAATCGAATTTGTCCATGCAAGATTCTCCACTATAATATTTTACAAAAGAAAAATAATTTGTTATTTTGCTATTTTTATGTTGAAAAAACCGTTATCCACAGACATTTCAAATTATATTATTTAAAACTATATTATTTGAACCCAAAACGACGTCGTTTCATGTTATCTCTTCTTTAATATCCACGTAATCAACCGTTAACATTTGACATATGGAGACACGGTTAAAGTATGAATTTACCTAAATTTGTTTGTTGATGTATGAATTTTGAATATAATACGAGTTGATGTATGTTTTAACACATGGTCAGAGTGTATATATTGATCGGGCCGTTATTCTCTGTTGATGTATAAATGAGCAGATATCCCTAAATACACATCTTTGTTAATTTATTATTAGTTACTAGTGGTCGGTCCGCGCTTCCTGCGGGATTGTGTTCGTTTAAAAATTTGATTTGTTTTTATAACCTGAAATGTATGAGAACTTAGGTGGGAAACTATTTTTCTAGGTTTGTTTATGGATTTTGGATTTTCTGATATTATTTGGAGAAGTATCTGCAGGTGCCGTAATTGCATAGTAACATAACTGTTTTTTCTTTGGTAACCTTATGTTGATTGTGTAATTATCATGATTAAAAAATCAAACCCTTTAACAAATAAGAATATCTCAATAGCAATGTTGTGCAGGATCTTTTTTTTCTTTTGGTGCTCAAACGCGTTTTTTCAGGCCCCATTTATTGGCCATATTTAACTCGATACAAAAGGGAGCATCGGTTTAAGAGATAAGACATTGGACTTTTTCTTTTGGATAGTTGTTGGAATAGCCACTAGTCACTACCAATAGACTAATCATTTCTGTTCTCTACTAATATTCATTGAGTTTCGACATGGTTATCAAGAACATTGGTTTTGGCTTGTTTCAGTTTTACGAGTCAAACACAGCAAAGAGATTTTTTTTTGGTCGTCTGTAGATTTATTGAAATTTTAAAACAAGTTAGGCATCAAAGCCGGCAAGTTCATAGATCTAACATTCCGGAGTCAAACCGGAGTTCATAACATGAAACGCAGACAAGTACGAGAAGAAAAAAAACCTTCTCAACACGAGGAGCTAAACATAAATAGCTATAGAACTTAAAATACTAAGGTTATGTCTCTTAAGGACATATTTAATCTTAACAAACCATATGGGTTGTTTAATTTTTTTTTAAGAAAAATTATCAGATTTAAAAAAAAAATTAAAAATGAATCAATAGTGGGCCGTCACGTGTCAGTGGAGCATGTGACTGAGCCAAGATAGGTGGGGCTGCACATAGGTTTTGGTGGTGAAACCAAGGGTAACGTTGATGCTCTAACATGTATTACGTTTCTTAGCTTTTAACTAAGAAAAACTGAGAACCGTCTCTTAAATAAGAGACTTAAGAGCCGCCTCTTATCCAATTTTTTTTTAAAAAAAAGTCAAATTAAGTTAATAACCCCACCCTAAAAGATTGGGGATAAACATCGTCTAAGGACCCGGATACTAAACCAGAGCTCATAACATGAAACACAGATATAACTGTATCCAATTAACACAAGACTCGTGTTCGGATACCCATTTAGATTTAAATTTTTATTTCAGATTTTGGATAATTTGGTTTAATCATGTTCAGTTCAGTAAGTTTCGGATTGGGTATTTTTTTATATCCAATTTTTTTATTGAATATTCATATATATATATATATATATATATATTGAATATTGGTTTTTTCATTGGAACTTATATTTGTACCTGAATTTATATATTTGTGAGGCCTCAAATCAAAACAAAATCTAAAAATAGATTAAATGTCAAATTATTAAAACACATAATATATCAACAAAACATATAATAAATTAAGAAAATAAATATTTTTTTTGGTAACATACTTATATTATTTCGAAATCTTTAGATTAACTTCATATAGCATGTATTATTGGAACGTGTTCGGATATCCAAAATTCTATAACTCAATATCCATTCAGTACTTTTGTATATCAAATCACATTTGAGTTCAGATATTTCAGGTCAGATTAAGGTTAATTAAATTTCGGGTCAGGATATTATGCTGAACCTATACTTGAGTTCTCCTAACAAGTAGAAACTAGCCAAAATTGATCGTTGGGCTTTTGTAAGAAACACACTTTATAATATGTACACAGATACATGATTATTAACTACCATCTTTGACCTAAAAACCTATTAGTATTAACTACAATCTTTGACCTAGAAAAACCTATTTAACATTTTCTTCAGAGCCGTGCAATACAATTTCGGCGACTGATTCCAAATTTCCAGACAAGTCGTAAGTGATTTAATTCCCTTCGGTCGAAACATTCTTGGTACAGTTTGGTTTAAAAAGAAACCCTAGGCTGACTAGTCTCAGTTTGATTTAATTGCTCTCTCACACGATAAATGTTTAGGCAAATTGTCTTTTTGAAACTTTGGCTGTCAATTTTTTTTATGCAGACATGGCTAGTAGAGGGAAACTGGAAGAGTTGATTCAGGGGCTTAATGAACTAGATATGATAAGCCAGTTGCCTGATCCTTTGATCTGTCAGATACTTTATCATCTTCCCACAAAGGATGCTGTAAGAACAAGTGTTCTATCCACCAGATGGAGGACTCTATGGCTTTGGGTTCTGATGTAGGATAAGTTTAATCCTTAAGTTGTTGTAGTACTTAAGGTGTCAATCCAAACTCTAGTGATTCTAAGCACTAAGAATACAGATCATTTGGCTTAATCTAAGTGCAATCAAATGAGGTTTGTTGTAGCAAGAAACAATGTGAAATAATCGAGTTTTAAAACAAATATAACAAAGAAGAACCAATGGGTACTTAGGTAATCGATTTCAGGGTGGTAGTTCTAAATCAAGGTGTCTAACTTCAAATAAACATATCTTTCTATAGGCCTAGAACTCATTCAATATAGGTTAATCCACTTTCGATGGTAGAAACCCTTATGCAATTATGAACTAAACATCAACTTCCGTTCGTTTTGTTCACTCAAACATACATTAAGATTTAGTCTACTAGCCACCTAGCAATCTAAACATCAACTTCCGTTCGTTTTGTTTACTAGAACATTACTAAGTTATTTCAAGCATTATGCAAACACTTTCGATGCCCTACAAATACTTAGGATCTAGATTAAAATGGCCAAAATCAATCTAGCATTAAGAACACTTAGTAAGCATAGAAATTTAAGTACTTTACCATTAGAACATCTTAACTCTTTTCTAACCACCCATTAATCTACCTAACCCATTGATCCTATGGATGACTACTCACTAATCATTTTGTTTACACTTAATCCCATGATGGATAGAAGCATAATCAAGATGATATAATATATGAAAATGAGAATCAGAATGTAGATGAAGAGAATAGCTAAAGAGAACAATACTTTATAACATAAACTTCAAGAACACTTAAGAACAATTGTTTTCAAACAAGAACTTAAAATAGAATGCAAAACAAGACTTAAAATGAAAGTGATAGACTCTATTAGACAGAAGAAGACTCAGAAGGAGATGGTGTGTTTTGCCATGGGGTTTGGGGTTCTATTTATAGGTGAAGAACAACCCACCCCCCATGTTACAAAGTTAAGATCTAGATCTAAAATAAAACACACTCATTGATGTTTCTTCCACTTTATCCCATTTGCACACACCTTTTGACCCTTTACAAGGCAAATGTAGACTTGGCTCTTCAGAAAAGGTAGAGAAAGTTAGGCCATTTGATCCACCAAACTCGTCCAGCACATGAAAAGTGACACAGGCTGTACCAATCGATCGATTCATTTTATTCATTTAAATGAATCGATCGATTGGTGTCCATTTCTTCACCAAATCGATCGATCTTGATTTCTGATCGATCGATCACTTTTCTCGTTTTCTCTCGGCTTTCTTGGATCGATCGATTGAGTTTTCCTATGTATTTGAATCGATCGATTGATGTCTCTTTTTGCTCCTTTTGTGTTCTAATCACCTCCAAAGCTCCAAATAGCTCATCCAACACCTACAAGATGCAAATGAACATGTAATAGACTCTAAATACAAATAAATATAAGATTAATGCATGAATATATATGAAAATACAAAGCTAAAACTATGCAAAATCACAACATATCAACTCCCCCACACTAGTCCTTTACTTGTCCTCAAGTAATTTAATTAAGATCAAAGGGAGAGATAATGAAAATGGGAGCTAAGAACCGAGGTATACATTTCCTGAACTCATAGCTTTACACAAGTTTACGGATCCTCAATCGACATTACTTCACAACCAACTCTCACATTCAATTAAGCATAAGCTAACAAGGTGAATTCTTGCAAATGGAAACTTGATCTCGATCATTTGGCTTGGTAAGTGAAATGGTTTAATGAGCATGTAAGAGGGGTTCAAACACATTTCTTTTTAGTGGCTTACACTCAAAAGTAGGAGCATGATCATTATGCAAAATCAATCTAAGAAAAGAGACAACTTATGCATACATTGATTGTTCTTATTCTTCCCTTTTTCCTAGATGATCTTCAACTCTACCCTTTTTTCTTGGTGTTAATTTTCGAAATTAATTCATCCCAAAGATGTTAAGATCACTCTCTTTACTCATCCAGTGAACTCTTTCTTATCTTTTTCTTTTGAACCAACTAGAGACTGATTTTCTTTTTCTTTTGTTCATTCTTTTCTTTTCTCTCTTTTGGTTCATCTCTTTCACTTATCATACCCCTTTTATACCCAAGATAGATTTTTGTAAAACAATACCAAACTTCCCAACCTAATTGCTAGCTCTCAAGAGGTTTTTATAGCTAGCCCAACATAAGAACAACCAATGTCGCCTCTAATACTCTCAAGTTTTTGCACATGACAAGCTATCAAAAGAGACCTCACTCAACAAATATGATTAGGCTTCAAAGAATGGTAAGGGTTTTAAGGGTGAGGAGGTGCCATTTGGGTTGTCTAAGAATGGTAGAAGGATAAAATCAAACCCAAATGTTTATGATCCATGATCAAGTATACAAGTACCCATAAGCAAGAAAGATTAAGTTCATTTAGCTTTAAGTTCATTTGGAGTTGGTTTCAAGAAGAATGTCAAATCTCACACAAAAACAAGTTTCAAGAAGAGTTTCAAGGTTTGTATTCCTCGTAAGGTAAGCTCCCAATGCATGAATGCAATCTAAATGCAAATATATATATATATTTTTTTTTTATTTTTTAATTTTTATGTGTTTTTTTTTTTTATGGAAATAGTTAATGAATAGGTAAACTCTCCCCCCACACTTACTTCACACAGTCTCTTGTGTGAGAGCAATGTGAAAGAAGAGGACTAGAAGAAATAAACATGAAAGCTATATATTTACAATAGTTGGAGAGACACTTAGCTAATTGGAGTTGCTGGAAGGAGCTGGATAATTCTAACATTTGTTGCTTTGGTGGATGGTATCTTTCTTCTTTGATTTAGTGGACATCCTTCTTCCTTGATATGGAGAGTCATCTAAAAATAAATATCAAACACACTTATTAAACACACAAAAGAAAACCACACAAATAAAACAAATATATATATAGGGATAGACATGGGAGTTCCTCCCAAGTGAGCTTGTTTTAAGTCTCTAGCTTGACTTCCTTTTTCTTTGGATCAGGCTGGTTTAGGATCGGAAAGTGGAATTGAAGTTCCTCCCTCCTCTGGTGTGGCCGCCATGTACAGCTTGACTCTTTGTCCATTCACTGTAAAGTCTCCACCAGTCTTGTTCCAAAGCACAATTGCTCCATATGGCCTCACTTCTTTGATCTTGAAAGGGCCAGACCATCTTGACTTAAGTTTTCCAGGGAACAGCTTCAATCTAGAGTTGAAGAGCAACACTTGATCTCCAATGTTGAACTCCCTCTTCAGTATCTTCTTGTCATGGAATGCCTTGGTCTTTTCTTTGTAAATCCTCGAGTTCTCAAAGGCATCAAGTCGAATCTCATCAAGCTCATGGAGTTGGAAAAGTCTTTTCTCTTTGGCGCTTTTGATGTCGAAGTTCAGCATCTTAACAGCCCATAATGCCTTGTACTCAAGCTCCACTGGCAAATGACAAGCTTTCCCATAGACAAGATTGAAGGGAGTGGTCCCCAAGGGTGTCTTGTAAGCAGTCCTATAGGCCCAAAGTGCATCATCAAGCTTGCTAGACCAATCCTTCCTTGTTATCCCCACAGTCTTCTCCAGAATGGACTTGATCTCCCTGTTGGAAATCTCAACTTGGCCACTTGTTTGGGGATGATAGGCAGTTGCCACCTTGTGCTTTACACCATTCTTCTTGAGAAGGTTGTCAAAAAGTTTGTTGATGAAGTGGGTGCCTCCATCACTGATTACGACTCTCGGGACTCCAAATCTTGGGAAGATAATGGTTTTGAACATCTTGAGGACAACCTTGGCATCATTGGTTGGGCTGGCTATAGCTTCCACCCATTTGGACACATAATCCACAGCAACAAGGATGTATTCATTACCATATGATGATGGAAATGGTCCCATGAAGTCAATGCCCCACACATCGAACACTTCCACTTCCAAAATAGGATTTTGAGGCATCTCATTTCTCTTGGTTATGTTCCCTCTCCTTTGGCATGGGTCACACCTTGACACAAACTCTTGTGTGTCTTTGAACATATGGGGCCACCAAAATCCTGCTTGTAGCACCTTGGAGACAGTCTTGAAGGTTGCAAAGTGGCCTCCATAGGATGATCCATGGCAGTGTGTGAGGATTCCTTCCACCTCCTCTTCAGCTATTACTCTTCTATAGATCTGATCCTTGCAAAGAGTGTAGAGGTAAGGCTCGTCCCAGTAGTATCTCTTGACATCTTTGAAAAACTTCTTTCGTGCATAGCCCGTCAGGTTCAATGGTTCCCTTCCACATGCCAAGTAGTTCACTAGATCGGCATACCATGGGCCTGTCTCATCAATTGCCTTCATTTCTTCAAGCTTCTTTCCAGTCTCACAGGCTGTGACCACTGCTCCTATAGCCATAATTTGTTCTTCAGGAAGTCCCTCATCAATAGGAATCCCACACTCCACTCTTAATCTTGAAAGGTGATCAGCTACACCATTCTCCACTCCTGGTTTGTCCTTGATTTCGAGATCAAACTCTTGTAGTAACAATATCCATCTCAGCAGCCTTGGCTTGGCGTCTTTCTTGGCAAGTAGGTGTCGTAGTGCAGCATGGTCAGTGTAGACAATGACCTTAGACCCCACCAGGTAGCTTCTAAACTTCTCGAAGGCATAGACAATTGCCAACAGCTCCTTCTCGGTTGTGGCATACTTCATTTGGGCATCGTCAAGTGTTCTACTAGCATAATAGATCACATGTGTCTTCTTGTCTTTCTTTTGCCCCAAGACTGCCCCCACAGCATAGTCACTAGCGTCGCACATGACTTCGAAGGGTAGACTCCAATCTGGTGGTTGAACTATTGGGGCACTAATGAGCTCTTCCTTCAGTCTTTTAAAGGCTTCTAGGCATTCTTCATCGAAGTGGAAGATGATCTCCTTGCACAGCAGCTTGGTCAGTGGTCTAGCTATTTTGGAGAAGTCTTTGATGAACCTTCTGTAGAAACCAGCATGGCCAAGGAAGCTTCTAATGTCTTTAACTGTTTTTGGTGGAGCTAACTTTACCATCACCTCTATCTTCGCCTGATCCACTTCAATGCCTCTCTCTGAAATCTTGTGCCCAAGTACAATCCCTTCTTTAACCATGAAGTGGCACTTCTCACAAGGTTGGTATCTTCACATCTCTGTAGGACCCTGCACAAATTTGACAAACAAGCAGAAAAAGAGGATCCGTAGACAGAGAAATCATCCATGAAAACCTCCACTACATCCTCAATGAGATCTGAGAAGATAGACATCATGCACCTTTGAAAGGTTGCTGGAGCATTACATAACCCAAATGGCATCCTTCGATAGGCAAAGGTACCATAGGGGCATGTGAAAGTTGTCTTCTCTTGATCATTGGGATGTATTGGGATTTGGAAGAACCCTGAATACCCATCAAGAAAGCAATAATATGGATGGTTTGCAAGCCTCTCAAGCATTTGATCAATGAATGGCAATGGAAAGTGATCCTTCCTAGAGGCTGAGTTAAGTTTTCTATAATCAATACACATCCTATGGCCTGTTACAGTTCTAGTGGGTATTAATTCATCATTTTCATTTTTAACCACAGTAATACCACCTTTCTTTGGGACTACATGCACAGGGGATACCCAATTACTGTCTGAGATAGGATATATAACATCAGCATCCAAAAGTTTGATAATCTCTTTCTTAACAACTTCTTTCAGATTTGGGTTCAATCTTCTTTGGTGCTCTATAGAACTCATTGATTCATTTTCAAGATGTATCCTATGTGTGCACAATGAGGGTGATATCCCTTTAATATCGTCTAGTGAGTACCCTATTGCCTTTCTATATTTTCGAAGTTCTTTCAAGAGTGCAAGCAATTCAATTTCATTGAGTTCACTACTCACTATGACAGGATATGTGTTGTTGGGTCCAAGAAAGGCATACCTGAGCCCCTTGGGGAGTGGCTTAAGGTCGACTTTGGGAGCCTTGAGTTCACTCCAATCATCCTCTTGGACAGCGACCGAGGCGACATGTTGATCAGTTTGTGGCAGTTCCAGGAACATGCCTTCATCGACTAACTCTTCATGGTAATTGAGAAGCTTCTGATACTCCAAGCTCACTCCATCTTCAATGAGCTGAGCCTCTTTGTTTATGGTGAGAGCATGTTGTAGGGAGTCTTCCAGTGCTAACTCTTCTAGGTACTCATCAGCAAGGGCTTCCATCTGATCAATGTAGAACATCTGCCCTTCAATGGTGGGTTTCTTCATCACGTCCTTGATGTCAAAGTGAAGAGTGTTTCCTTCCCCCAAGTGAAGAGCTATCTTGCCATCTTTCACATTCACAATGGCTCCAGCAGTAGCTAAGAATGGTCTTCCAAAAATTAGGGGATCTCTAGGCTCTTCATCCATCTCCAAGACCACAAAATCGGTAGGAACCTCATAGTCCCCAATCATGACTGGAAGGTCTTCCAAGATTCCTACGGGGAGCTTCACAGAGCGATCAGCCAACACCAATGATATCCTACACTTCTTGTATTGTGTAAAACCTAGCTTCTTTGCAACAGAAAGAGGCATCAGGCTTACACTTGCTCCCAAGTCACACAAACATTTTTCAAAGGTCAATGGACCTATGGCACATGGCAAGGTGAAGCTGCCTGGATCTTCTAGCTTCCTTGGTATGGATAATCTCTTGATGATGGCACTGCACTCGTGAGTAAGAACCGTCATGCCCTCCATTTCTTTTTTCTTCTCAGCTACAACATCTTTCAAGAATTTGCTATATTGAGGAACAAGCATAAATGCATCAATGATTGGCATTGTGATCTGCACTTCACTCATCTGTTTCTCAAAGAGTGCCTTGTACTTCTCGAGCAGCTGCTTCTTGAATCGTCCCGGAAAGGGTAACTTTGGCTCATAAGGAGGTGGCATGAATGGAGTTGGTTTGGTGGTGGTGGCAGCATCATTCTTGTTCTCAACTGGTTTCTCCTCTCTCACCTTTCTTTTTCCTTTGGCTTCCACTATTTTCTCCATTATCTCCTCATCTGTCTTCTCATCTACAATGACCACTTCATCATCAACATTAATGGCGACCTCCCCACCTTGATTCTCATCATCCTTGAGGAGAACTCTCCTTGGTAGTTGCCTTCCACTTCGAAGTGTGATGGAGTGCATTGTCTCCTTTGGGTTTTGCTCTGATTTTCCAGGGAGTGATCCTATAGAACGTTGTGAAGTGGAGGCGAAAGAAGCGAACTGATTCTCCAAGTTCCTGATTTTGGTGTTGAGCTCGCTGTAAGTCCCTTCAATTCGTGAATTCATTGTCTTCAGTTCATCTTTGATCTCCATCTTAGTTGAAGTGGTAGTTTCAAGTATTTGCTTGAGCATTGTCTCCATACTTGTGTTTTGTTGTGGTGGTTGTGATGAGCTGGCTTGGCTTTGAGCATACTGGTTGCTTTTGTTGTTGAAGCCGGGTGGGTATGTTTGCTTTTGTTGATATCCTCCTTGTTGATTGTTGTATGGTGGCTTTTGCTGGTAGTTGTTTTGGTAGTGCTGGTTGTTGTTGTAGTTTCCTTGGTCTCTTGGTTGGTAAGGAAAGTTTGTATCTTTCTTGTACCATGCACCATTGGCATTGATGTAGCACACCTCTTCTTCATTCAACATTGGAGTTGGGGTTTGGCCTTGGTTTCCCACATAGTTGACTTGTGCATGAGTGTTTCTCTCCTTGAGCAGCATGTCCATCTTCTCTTGTAGGGCTTTTAGTTCCTTCTTGGTGGAAGCATCTTCATTTGCTCCTCCTCTGTTGTGCCTATCATACTCATCATTGTATATTGAGTCACTGTGAGCCATGTTCTCGACCAGCTCCCAAGCATCTTCTTCAGTTCTTCCCAAGTAGTGACCATTGCTGGCAGTATCTAGGCGGCTTCTATGAGTAGGTAAGATTCCTCTATAGAATATGTTGAGTAGGTTGGTCTTGTTGAAGCCGTGGTGCGGGCATTGTGCTTGATACCCTCTAAATCTGTCCCATGCTTCACCAAAGCTTTCTAGATGCATCTGCTTGAATCCTGTGATGTCACTCCGTAACTTGGCAGTCCTTGCATTTGAGAAAAACTTGTTAAGGAAAGCTTCTGTGCATTCCGCCCAAGTGGTAATGGAGTCACTTGGGAGGTTCTTCTCCCATATGTGTGCCTTTCCTCCAAGTGAGAATGGAAAAAGTCTTAGCTTCAATGCATCTTCGGAAACTCCATTGGTCTTTGTGGTGTCACAATATTTGTTGAAGTGATGCAAGTGATCTATTGGATCCTCCAAGGGCAGACCATTGTACTTGTTTCCTTCTATCATGTTGATTAGGCTCGCCTTGATTTCGAAGTTGTTGTTGCCCACAGCTGGTGCACGAATTCCCAAGCTACTCCCATGGATATGTGGCTTATCAAAGGTGCCAATGCCTTGTGGTTGGCGGATTTGATGTTGTGGCCTAAGGTGTGCAGCTCCTTGACCAGGTCCTCCTTGATCAGCTCCAAGAGGGACTCCTTGGTTGTGTTGTCTATGATCATCAACTCCATAGACACCTTCAGGTTGGTTTTGGTTCCTCTCCATCTCCAGCCCCAATCTATGCAAGTGGGCTTGCTTTTCTCTTTCTTTTCTCTGTCTTCCCAACTCTCTTTCTAAGGCTTTGATGTTGTCTACTCTTGGTGCAAGATTAGTTGTTCCTTTGCTTCTTAAGTTCATGCACCTGTCATCCAAAGAGAGATGAAGATAGAGAATTAGTAACTTAAAAATGAAAAATAAGACTTAGTCTCAAGTAATGACCAAATCCTAATGTCAAAATCAAAACTAGAGTATGGCAACGGCGCCAAAACTTGATGTAGGATAAGTTTAATCCTTAAGTTGTTGTAGTACTTAAGGTGTCAATCCAAACTCTAGTGATTCTAAGCACTAAGAATACAGATCATTTGGCTTAATCTAAGTGCAATCAAATGAGGTTTGTTGTAGCAGGAAACAATGTGAAATGATCAAGTTTTAAAACAAATATAACAAAGAAGAACCAATGGGTACTTAGGTAATCGATTTCAGGGTGGTAGTTCTAAATCAAGGTGTCTAACTTCAAATAAACATATCTTTCTATAGGCCTAGAACTCATTCAATATAGGTTAATCCACTTTCGATGGTAGAAACCCTTATGCAATTATGAACTAAACATCAACTTCCGTTCGTTTTGTTCACTCAAACATACATTAAGATTTAGTCTACTAGCCACCTAGCAATCTAAACATCAACTTCCGTTCGTTTTGTTTACTAGAACATTACTAAGTTATTTCAAGCATTATGCAAACACTTTCGATGCCCTACAAATACTTAGGATCTAGATTAAAATGGCCAAAATCAATCTAGCATTAAGAACACTTAGTAAGCATAGAAATTTAAGTACTTTACCATTAGAACATCTTAACTCTTTTCTAACCACCCATTAATCTACCTAACCCATTGATCCTATGGATGACTACTCACTAATCATTTTGTTTACACTTAATCCCATGATGGATAGAAGCATAATCAAGATGATATAATATATGAAAATGAGAATCAGAATGTAGATGAAGAGAATAGCTAAAGAGAACAATACTTTATAACATAAACTTCAAGAACACTTAAGAACAATTGTTTTCAAACAAGAACTTAAAATAGAATGCAAAACAAGACTTAAAATGAAAGTGATAGACTCTATTAGACAGAAGAAGACTCAGAAGGAGATGGTGTGTTTTGCCATGGGGTTTGGGGTTCTATTTATAGGTGAAGAACAACCCACCCCCCATGTTACAAAGTTAAGATCTAGATCTAAAATAAAACACACTCATTGATGTTTCTTCCACTTTATCCCATTTGCACACACCTTTTGACCCTTTACAAGGCAAATGTAGACTTGGCTCTTCAGAAAAGGTAGAGAAAGTTAGGCCATTTGATCCACCAAACTCGTCCAGCACATGAAAAGTGACACAGGCTGTACCAATCGATCGATTCATTTTATTCATTTAAATGAATCGATCGATTGGTGTCCATTTCTTCACCAAATCGATCGATCTTGATTTCTGATCGATCGATCACTTTTCTCGTTTTCTCTCGGCTTTCTTGGATCGATCGATTGAGTTTTCCTATGTATTTGAATCGATCGATTGATGTCTCTTTTTGCTCCTTTTGTGTTCTAATCACCTCCAAAGCTCCAAATAGCTCATCCAACACCTACAAGATGCAAATGAACATGTAATAGACTCTAAATACAAATAAATATAAGATTAATGCATGAATATATATGAAAATACAAAGCTAAAACTATGCAAAATCACAACATATCAGGTTCCTCGTTTGGGACTGAATTATCGAGACTTCCAAGATTTAGATGCCTTGATTAATTTTGGTGACAGGTTTTTCGATTCCGATAGACTTTCATGCATAGATAAAGTCGAGTTACATGTTGATAAAAACCATGAAGGTGGAGATGGTCCTTCTTATGTCACATCATGGATTGATGCCACAGTTAAGCGTAAGATTCAACATCTAGAAGTTGGGTGTTGTCCAAAACGTTACTATAATTATTCTTACACAAGGACTAATGATTTTCATCGGATACCCCCAAGCCTTTATATCTGTGAGACATTAGTATCTTTAAAACTCCTCGATGTGCTCTTGCCTGATGCAGAGTTTATTTCCTTACCTTGTCTGAAGACTTTGCTCTTATTGGGTATGTGGAATCCCAATGTGGCCACTTTCGAGAGACTTGTCTCGTCCTGCCCTGTCCTTGAGGAGTTGGACATTTATGGATGTCTTAATGATAATTTAAAAGTCTTACGAGTGCTCTCTAAGTCGTTGAAGAGGCTCAGTATACACGGCTACTTTAGTGGGTGGTCAGAAGTTGTGATCGATACTCCTCGACTATGGTGTTTGAGCATCCAAGCTAACCTATTCGAAAGATTTACGATAACCAATATGGATGCTGACGTCGAATTAGTTATTTATCCCATGTTAATTTTGAGGCATTTTGATGAAGCAACTCTTTATTCAAATATAAATAGATTCTGCAGTTTTCTCTCCAGCATTTCCAAGATTAGGCATTTGATGTTTTTTGGAGACACTTTCAAGGTATATACAATGTCAATTCTTGTAATTTTTCAATCCTGAAAGTTTATTCTGACCCAAGTTAAGTTTCTTCCTTGTTAGGGGTGTTTATATTCCAAATGGTTACCAACCATTCTTAAGAGCTGCCCAAACCTCAAGTCCCTCATCTTGGTGGTGATATGCTAAACCCTATTAAGATTTTTTTTCCTCCCTCTTTAACTATATGAAGATTCTGCTGTCTTTTATTTTGATTGCATTTTAATCCTCTCTTTATTTCGTCAGGAACGGAACATTGAGGTTGATCGGAAATTGCACTTGGAGGATATGGATGAAATAAATTTTTCATATGTGCCTGAGTGTTTACTATCGTCTCTCGAGTTTGTTGATTTCAATGTCACACTCTCAAGACTTGTTGGAGAAATGAACCTAGTAAGGTATATTCTTCAGAATTCAGCAATCCTCAAGAAACTCACTCTACGTTTGCATAGTGATTGTTCAGCAAAAAAAAGATGACTTGGTTAAGAAACTCCTCAAAATCCCAAGAGGCTCTACCAAATGTGAAGTGGTCGTCTTTGATTGGAACAGAGAACACGTAAGGTTTTGGTGATGATTTTGTGTAAAAACAAAGGGATTGTGCGTGCTAGTTTCATGTTGTTGGTTACTAGGTTGTAAGGCCATAATGATTTTTGCTTTTTGGATTCTGAATATTCAGCTCATGATGTTAGTCAGATTGAGCCATTAGCCGACTTCCTTGTTAATTAGAATTGTTAGTTTATTATTACTAGAGGATCATTTTTTTCTTTGATGAACATTTTACAGACAAACGTAAGTGTTCGTAAATTAATTATATTAAAACTTTCCAATTTGCTGAAACCGCAAAATAGCTAACATCATCTTGTCATGGTCATGATTGTCAAACTCTAACCGCTAGGGAGTCGCCTAAATCCATAAAACCGGTTCAATTGCGAACCTATGAAACACTTTACTTCCAATCAGAATCACCAGTGTTACTTCTTACAACGCCCGTTGACTTGAGCTTAACATATTCTCATCAAGTCAACAGAGAGTATAGCAAGAACACTCGATGGTAGAAGATGTTCTGAATTAGTGTTGAGAGTATCCGGTAAAAGGATGGTGCTTGGTGGAGGTTTCTCACCAGCTAAGGTTGGTATTATACAAGAAAGATCTCAAATTTTGTTGCTCAAAGCATGTGATTAGAATGGATATATTGAATCTACTTCGGCTGCGATCATAGGATATATTGGATACCAAATGAGTTTATTCTATTTTGCTCAATTTTCTAGAATATGATAATGTGTGTACTTTCTTTTTCTCCTTATTTTTATCCTATTGAGGTCTTCATGACAAATATTTCACCAAAGGATTAAAAATATGCAAATGATAAACACCAAAGAATATGATATAATTTTAAAAATGAAAGTCTATCACTGTTGTAAATTTTTAAAAATTAATATAATCTTAAGCAATGAGTTATAACAAGTTATGCACTGTAGCAGAATGGTGATGTTTGTGTATTACGTATAAATTCTTCCAATTGATAATTTGATTGATTTTCCAATTGAGACGCTACCCTAATACTTCACTTTATCAGATTATGTGATGTCAAAGATTTTGATGGAAATAATTGTGTAATACATTGTTTATTTTTTTCTTAACCATGGGGTTTTAAATTAGATCTTCCTAATAATATTTTCAATATCATCTTAAGTGTTTTAAAAATACACTGGTATAATAGACATCAAAAGAAAGTGATACGAATTTTAGTGATATCTATTATAAAAAATCTGAAATTTATTTGTTTCCCTAATTCTTTTATATCTTAATATTTTATTAATTTTTCTAAAGTATGCTTTTTATTTTTAAAATTTTATCATATTCATTTATAATGAATTAGTTAATATAACATATAGTATACTATTATTAATATAAAACTCATTAAAATACCTAAAATCATGAAAGAGAACATGAGATATAAGCAAATTTTAGTTTTAAATTGTTTTATATCTTAATCTATTATGATGTATATATAATTATCTCTCTTTAACAAAAAGAATATGTTTTTATTTTGACAAATTTATCATATTAATTTATAATCAATTAGCTAATACAAAATATAATCTAATACTATTAATATGAAATTCATTTTTAATTATATAGTAAGCAGAAATAACTAGAATCATGGAGAATGTGATAAATCATCAAACTCATATATGATTTTTTTTTAAAGAATATGTTTTCATTTTGACAATTTTTAATATTAATTTATAATCAATTAGCTAATATAAAATATAATCTAATATTATTAGTATGAAATTCGTTTCTAATTATATAATAAATAAAATACTTAAAATCATGAGGAATGTGACTAATAATCAAATACACTTCTCAAATAATAGTATAGATTAGGCCAAATTGATTATTGGGCTTTTTGTTTAAAAACACTTTATTATATATAGTAATATACACACACGGTGATGCCCTAACTACAATCTTTGACCTAAAAATTTTCCAGACAATCTTCCCTTCTCTTCGGCGATTATTACGGTCGTAAGTGATATCATTTCTCTACATTCCCTTTTTTATTACGAGAAACGAAAAATAGCTAGGGTGACTAGCCTCAGTGTGGTATAGTTTAGCTACCTTGGAATCCAGCGTTATTGAAACTTTGGTTTTCAATTTTTGTAATGCAGACAAAACAGAGTTTTATTACTAGAACAAAAGTCATGGCTAGTAGAGAGGAACCGGAAGAGTTGCTGGATAATGAACTAGATAGAATAAGCGAGTTGCCTGATCCTTTGATCTGTCAGATACTTTATCATCTTAGCACAAGAGATACTGTAAGAACAAGTGTTCTATCCACCAGATGGAGAACTCTCTGGCTTTGGGTTCCTCGTTTGGACTTGAGTTACCGAGACATCCAAGATTTAGATGGCTTGGTTAATTTTGGTGACAGGTTTTTCCATTCCGATAGGGTTTCATGCATAGACAAAGTCGAGTTACTTGTTTCAAATCATGAAGGTGGAGATGATCATCCTTCTTATGTCACATCATGGATTGATGCCGCAGTTAAGCGTAAGATCCAACATCTAGCTGTTGTGAACTGTCCAGATAGTTCCAATCATCAAGGGTGGATTAAGTCCTATCTTCATAAATGCTTTTAAGCCTTTATATCAGTGAGACACTAGTATCTTTAAGACTCCTTGAGGTCATCTTGCCTGATTCAGAGTTTATTTCCTTACCTTGTTTGAAGATTTTGCACTTAATAATGCTGTGGAATCCCAATGAGGCCACTTTTGAGAGACTTGTCTCGTCCTCCCCTCTCCTTGAGGAGTTGGAGATTTGCGGATTTTTGAATGATAATGTACAAGTCTTTCGGGTGATCTCTAAGTCGTTGAAGAAGCTCACTATAGGAACCCTTTTTACTGGCTCAAAAGTTGTGATTGATACTCCTCGGCTAGATTTTT
Organism: Moricandia arvensis; assembly: GCA_905132765.1. NCBI lineage: Eukaryota > Viridiplantae > Streptophyta > Magnoliopsida > Brassicales > Brassicaceae > Moricandia > Moricandia arvensis. The sequence continues at coordinate 56,029 of CAJHQP010001105.1, forward strand.
TGAGCATCGATTCTAGCTTATCAGAAAGCTATATGATAACCGATATGGATAGTACCAGTGCCCAGTTAGTTATTCACCTCGATAATAATTTTGGGGATTTTGATGAAACAAGCATTTTATCAAACAGAAATAGTTTCTGTAGTTTTCTCTCTAGGGTTTCCAAGGTCAGGGATATAACGATACTTGGAAACAGTTTCATGGTATACATATATATATATATATATATATATATATATATATATATATATATATCTCAATTCATGTGAATATTTTCAATCATTAAAATTTTTTTTGTAACGTCCCACGTTAATTGTTTTTTCTTGTTGCACAAAAATCACAGGGTTATTCATGGTGCAAATGGTTACCAACCATTCTTGAAAGCTGCCCAAACCTAAAATCCCTCAGCTTGGTGATGATCTGCTAATTAAACCCTAATAAGATTTTTCTCCACCTCTATGAAGATTTTTTGTTTTGTTTGCTAAATAAAACAACCTCTACGAAAATTCTGCTTATCATCTTTTTGTTGCGTTTTAATTTCTCTTTTTTTTTCCATCAGGAATGTTGTTTTTTTTTTTTTGCTTAGAATATGAATTTCATTTCTAGAATGGGCATGTTGTGCAATACAAAAGGTTAGAGCTTACAAGAGAGCACCATGGCAAAGAGATAAAACATGGTGAAGACTTGATCTTGAAAAAACAAATTATGGCAGCTGAAAGAAAAAACAAAGGTCTAGGCGAAGGCAAACCAGCGCCCAAGGAGCCCACGGAAAGTCTTCATGTTTCGTCGAGCAATTATGGTGTCTTTGATCAGTCTGTCAAGTTGTTTGAACAGAGCCGCTGGTGATGAAGAAATGTTGTTATGAAGTCGGTTATTGCGTTCATACCAGAGGATGTAGATTGTTGCTTGGGCCGCAAGGCGACGCAAGGTGGATGAGTGCGTAGGATGTTTAGATCCCAGCCAAGATGTGAAGGCTATCCAAGTGTGGAAAGTGAAGGTCCTGTAACCTAGTCGCTTTGTTATCAGTGACCAGAGATGATGACTGACCTCACACCTCAAGAAGAGGTGGTCCCTGCTTTCCTGCGCACTGCGTAGGATGTTTAGATCCCATCAGGAATGTTGTTACGCTGAGCATCCTCAGGCAGTACTGCCTTCGGAGGATAAGGATGAAATCAAGTTTTCACATGTGCCTGAGTGTTTGCTATCGTCTCTCGAGTTTGTTGATCTCCATGTCCCACTCTTAAGAGTTGTTGGAGAAATGCTAGTAAGGTATATCCTTGAGAATTCGACAATCCTCAAGAAACTCACTCTACGTTGTTTCCGTAGTGATTGCTCAGCAAAAAGGGATGATTTGGTGAAGAAACTCCTTAAAATCCCAAGAGGCTCTACCAAATGTGAAGTCGTCGTCTTTGATAGGACCAGAGAGTAAATAAGGTGTTGTGGTGATTTTGTGTAAACCAAAGTGATGTACTAGTTTCATGTTGTTGGTTACTAGGTTATAATTAGCCATAAAGATTTTTGCCATTTAAATTCTCAATATCGAAAATTTACTTGTTTCCCAAAGTGTAACTGTTTTACAATTTATAATTGGTTTTCAAACTAAACCTGGTATTGTATATCTATATAAATAATTCATTATTCGTAAAATAATATAATAAAATATTTTTTATTTCTACTTCAATAATATTTTGGAATTACATAATTAAGAGCCTAACTAGTGTAACTGTAGATGTTATAGGTTCAGTTGCGGGTGTTTGCGGATATGGTGACTAGAGTTTAAAGTTTTATTTAAGAAATTTGTATGACTCGTAAAGCAGTTAGAAATTAATATTTTTGCGAGATACTTATTAAATTGTAGATGTTATGGCTCGTTAACTACCAAGCATATCAATGGTTAAATAATAAATTAAGAATATTAAAATTATAATTATTAAATATTAAAAATCATAATATTATAATAAATATAAAATTATATATATATATATATATAGTAGTATTATTATTTTTTAATTAAAAAAAATCCTTTTTTGTTCCAAAATTTTATAATATAATATTAAAGAATTAGTATTTATATTAATTTAATTTAAAATTTTAATTATTTCTTTTATATTCTTTTTTGTTTAAAAATAATTTTATTTATTTTTCCGCAAATATCCGCAAACATTAATTGGAAGTAGCTTTTCATTTTAGAAGATTTGGACAATGTAAAGCGGTTTACAACGTTTTTTATATTTATTTTAAAGTGTAGCGTTTGCGGTGGTAACTGCAAAACTAGTAAAATTAAAATTGTTCAAAAGATTAGATATTTCTAATAAAAAATTCCGAAAAGCAATCTTTTCATTTTAATTTTTGGAAAGGGGTTATTTTAACAAATCTCCCATAAAGTTCCTTCAAAATAAAGTTATCGTAAGAAACAAATGCCGTTTGTTTCTTTGGGAATTTTAAAACAGCAAGTAGATGTCAACAAGAAGAACATTGGGCATAATCTGTTGATCTAAGACCATGATTAAAGGGGATTTTTAAGAAATTTTTTAAGGTGTGGTACCTATGAATAGTATAAGAGTCGGTTACAAAAACTATAAATTAAAAATCAGTTTTTATGAGTTTTTTATACTGTTCACGAACCTTACTGACACGTGACGGTTTGCGATTAGTTCACTTAAAAAAAAAATTATAAAAAAAAATAAGAAACCCACTTGGTTTCTTGGGTTAATGAAGCCTTAACTAACAAACCATGAATTTCCTTCCTTTTTTCCTTTTCTCTTCCTGAATTTCCTTCCTTTTTTCCTTTTCTCTTCCTGAATTTCCTTCCTTATATTCTAAATAATTATAAATTAGCCCAGATTGATTGTTGGGCTTTTGTTTATATATAGGTTACACACACTGACATGACCTAAAAAAACATTTTTCTGAGCCATGCAAAACAACTTATAGGCGACTGATTCCAAATTTCCAGACAATCTTCGCATTCTCTTCGGCATTATTACGGTCGTAAGTGATATCATTTCTCTTGGTCGATCATTCCCCTTTTCATTACAAGAAAAGAAAACCTAGCTAGGGTGACTAGTCTCAGTGTGGTTTTGTTTAGCTACCTTGGAATACATCCTTATTGAAACTTTGGTTTTTCAATTTTTGTTATGCAGACAAAACAGGGTTTTAATATTAGAACAAAAATCTGTTGTGTCGTTTTAAGTATTTGTCTTTGCTTCTGTTAGAATAAGAGACACGTTCTCATTAGTTGAATGAGTCAGTTCTGTTAGCATGTTAATAGGACTTAGTTGAGCTAGTTGAGCTCGTGTCCTTTGTTTTCGTTTTTCAGTTATTTGCTTCCGTTGTATTACCTATAAAACGTATTGACGTGTGATGAATACAATCTGATCATTTCAGTGCAAATCAGTGTATTACTCTAGTTACAATCACATTTGGTATCAGAGCAAAACACATTCTGAAAGTGATCAAAAGAGAAAATGAGTGAAGACAAAACACTAACCATGATTCCTTGCTTTGATGGTCATTACGACCACTGGAGCGAATTGATGGAAAATCTCCTACGTGCTAAAGGGCTTTGGAGCTTGGTGGCGGAAGGTTACGTTGAGGCAACAGAGGGAATCGAGATGACTGCAACGCAGCAGAAACAACTCGATGATCTCAAAACGAAGGATCATCAGGTGAAACACTACTTGTTTCAGGCAATTGATCGAGTGGTGTTTGAGCAGATCTTGGATCGCAGCACCTCCAAGATCATCTGGGATTCAATGAAGAGGAAATTCGGTGGAAATGAAAGAGTAAGGAGATCACTTCTGCAAACCCTGAGAAGAGAATTCGAAGTACTCGCAATGAAAGCAAATGAAAGCATTGATGATTACTTTGGAAGGGTGATGGCGGTTTCAAACAAGATGAGAAGCAATGGTGAAGCCATGCCAGACTCTAAGATCGTTGAGAAGATCTTGCGTACGTTGACAGAGAAGTTCACATATGTTGTGGTGTCCATCGAAGAATCCAAAGATACCAACAACATAACAGTTGACGAATTGCAGAGCTCTTTGTCCGTGCATGAGAAGAAATTCAAAAGAAACAGTTATGAAGAGGAGGAGCAGGCACTCAATATCAGAGGCAGGGGCAGAGGTTCCTACAGAGGAAGAGGCAGAGGCAGAGGACGCACCTTCAATAAGGCATTGATAGAGTGCTACCGATGTCATAATCTTGGACATTTTCAGTATGAATGTCCAAACGGTGGAAATGGAGCACACTACGCAGAGCTTGAAGAGAAAGACGAGGTGTTGCTAATGACGTTAGTGGATTCTCAGGAGACAAAGAGAGGAGATGTTTGGTTTGTAGACTCGGGGTGCTCAAACCATATGTGTGGAGATCGTAGCATGTTCACTAGTATCAACATGGCATTCTCCCACAATGTCAAGCTTGGAAATAACCACAAGTTGATGGTTAGTGGCAAAGGCGTGGTAAAGATCGTACTCAACGGAGTAAGCTACGTGGTGAGTGATGTCTACTACGTGCCAGACTTGAGAAATAATTTGTTAAGTGTTGGCCAACTCCAAGAGAAAGGCCTAGACGTGCTATTCAAAGGAGGAGATCGGAAAACCTGCAGTATCTTTCATCCTACGAAAGGAACGATAGCTGAATCAGTAATGAGTGCAAATCGAATGTTCATTCTACTTGGAGAAACCAATGGAAAAGGGAAGGAAGAGAGATGCTTTCAAGTTGACGTCACCAACAAGGCAGAACTGTGGCACCATCGATATGGACATCTCTCCTTCAAAGGTCTCACCATTCTGCAAAACAAAGAAATGGTTACTGGATTACCTGAGATAGAGCAAATGAATGATACCTGCGAGGCATGTGTCATAGGCAAACACCATCGTGTTCCATTTCCTAAGCGAAGCAAGTGGAGAGCCACTGAAAAACTGCAACTCATTCATTCTGATCTCTGCGGACCAATCACACCAGCATCAAACAGTCAGAAAAGGTACCTTTTGAGTTTCATAGATGATTTTTCTCGAAAGACATGGATACATTTTGTAGCAGAGAAATCAGAAGCTTTTCACCAGTTCAAATTGTTCAAGGCGATGGTGGAGAAACAATCCGGAAATGTTATCAAGTGCTTGAGAACAGACAGAGGAGGGGAGTATAACTCTACTGAGTTCAAGGAATTTTGCAGAGAAAATGGGATCAAGAGACAGTTAACGACTGCCTACACCCCTCAACAGAATGGCGTTGCTGAACGCAAGAACCGCACAATCATGAATATGGTGAGAGCCATACTGTCGGAGAAGGAGGTACCAAAAAGTTTCTGGCCGGATGCTGTTCAATGGGCCAACCATGTGCTCAATCGTTCACCTACAACAATCGTGAAAGATATGACTCCAGAAGAAGCATGGAGTGGGCTCAAGCCGTCAGTTGATCACTTCAGAGTCTTTGGCTGTGTTGGATACACTCACATTCCAGATGTCAAAAGAACCAAGCTTGATGATAAAAGTGTGAAGTGTGTTCTGGTTGGTTACAGCAGTGAGTCCAAGGCGTTCAAAATGTTTGATCCGATTGAGAAGAAGGTGCACATCAGTCGGGATGTCATATTTGAAGAAGAAAAGAAGTGGAATTGGGATACTAGTTACTTGGCAGAGCAGAGTATGGAACTTGAGTGGGAAGAAGAGTATGAAGATGAAGAAAATGAAAACGAAGGGGAGGAAGAAATAGAGGAGGAAGTGACAGAAAATACAGATCAGAATGAAGAAGGAGCAACCGGTGATCCACTTACTCATCCTACCATAACTCAGACATCTCCAGTGACGCTCCCACCTGCAACAACAGCCACAACATCAGTGATTGGGAGAACTAGAAAGCCACCAGTTTGGGCAGGTGACTACACCACCGGAGAAGAGTTGTCTGATATGGAAGAAGAAGCAAACATGGCAAGAGTCGAAGTGGAAAGTCCTCTCGCACTCATGATCATCACGGATCCAACAACGTTCCAAGAAGCAGTAAGACAGTTAAGATGGAAGAAAGCAATGGATGCAGAGATTGAGTCAATCAAAAAGAATGGAACATGGTCCCTGGTAGAGCTTCCACGTGGTGCTAAAGCCATTGGCGTCAAATGGATTTACAAAACAAAGCTCAACGAGATGGGTGAAGTAGACAAGTTCAAAGCCAGACTCGTAGTAAAAGGCTATGCTCAAGAGTATGGCCTAGACTACACGGAAGTGTTTGCTCCTGTTGCCAGAATGGACACCGTGAGAATGATCATCGCTTTGGCAGCTCAGAGAGGTTGGAGAATCTACCAGCTTGATGTGAAATCAGCCTTTCTCCATGGTGAACTCAAAGAAGACGTGTTCATTGAACAACCTTTGGGCTATGAGACTATCGGAAAAGAGAGTATGGTCTACAAACTTCATAAAGCACTCTACGGATTAAAACAAGCACCCAGAGCTTGGTTTAGTCGCATTGAGGCTTATTTCATTAAGGAAGGTTTCGAAAGGAGCATCAATGAGCAAACACTCTTCATCAAACGCAAGGGAGGTAAAATTCTCATTGTTAGCATTTATGTCGATGATCTACTGTTTACTGGTGATGATGATGAGTTGCTACAAGAATTTAAGCTATCTATGAAGAGAGAGTTTGATATGACGGATTTGGGGAGGATGAGATATTTTCTCGGGATAGAGGTACTGCAGAAGGAAGATGGCATATTTATCTGTCAAAGAAAGTATGCAGCTGAAGTAATTGAGAGGTTTGGAATGCAGAACTCCAATCCAGTCTGCAATCCAATGGTTCCCGGACAGAAAATAGGACGAGATGAAGCTGGTGTGAAGGTTGATTCAACGCTGTACAAGCAGATGGTGGGGAGTTTGATGTATCTAACCGCAACACGTCCAGACTTGATGTTTGTGGTAAGTCTGACCTCTCGCTTCATGGCAAATCCTACTCATCTGCACTTTGCCGCAGTGAAAAGGATCATAAGGTACTTGAAAGGTACAATGGAGCATGGGATTTGGTACAAGAAAGAAGGAGGATCAGGCCTTATTGGATACACTGATAGCGATTACGCAGGAGATATTAATGACAGCAGAAGTACATCAGGATATGTGTTCTTAATGAGTGGAGGAGCAGTTGCTTGGTCTTCACGAAAGCAGCCGATTGTGACACTATCTACCACTGAAGCAGAGTATGTTGCAGCTGCAACATGTGCTTGTCAAGCTATCTGGATGGGAAGGATTCTAAAGGAGATTGGTTTTGGACAAGATGATGAAATGGTACTACTCTGCGATAACACTTCCACTATCAAGCTGTCCAAGAATGCTGTGCTACATGGAAGGTCGAAACACATCAGAGTTCGGTATCATTTTCTTCGAGACTTAACCAACGAGGGAGTGATGTGCTCAGGTTTTACCACTAAAAACCAACCACAAGTGCACGGTAATGCGCGGTAGTACTTAGGGATCGAATCCACAAGGACCAAGGTTACACTATGAAACTTTGAGAGTAAAGTCAAGCTAAAACAGATATGAGGGGTTTTGTTGTTTGTTTGGTTGTCACACTTGCTAATGATTTAAATTGATTTATGATTAAAAGGTGTTAGGCATTGAGTGATTCTCGGGAAATACAATTACCATGAAACAAGTATTAATCAAGGGGTATATTTTTAGAACCGTTCTTGAACTCAAACAACTTTATTTAGTTTAGCCTACTCTCGTAGTACTAAACCCTATGTTATAGAATTCCAAATATCAACTCTCGCCATATTCAATATCCTAAACATGCATTCTTAATAGGTTCGATATGTTCACAAAGTCTATAACAACAACTCTCGTTGGTTACAGAACTTTGCTCATCTAGATTCTTTTCGGGATTTTAACTATCACTTTTGGTGTGTTAATTTCCTATTAATCATGAACTAGGTGTACCTTCTAATTCAAGCATTAAGATTAATTTAGATGAAGAACCAAATGATTATTTTCCCTTGATTAACACATTAGTTTCAGTGATTCATGGATTCCCTTGAATCACCTTAGCCTAACTAGTAGATTACTCGCACATATTAATTGAAACAAATGACATAATTGAATTCATAAAAGCAATAGAGTAAAGGGATTAAGAAAGCTTCTCTGGGAAAAGAAAGAGTTTCTCTTCAAGTAATTGATGAACTTCAAACTTCAAACTTCAAATATAACTTCAAACTTCAACAAGAACAAGAACTTAAACTAAGAACAAGAACTAAAACTAAGATAGATAGATTGTGTTGTGATGGGATGAGAGTGAGATGATATTGGATCCTTTGGGATGGGATGCAACCCCTCTATTTATACACAGGTGAAGGCCTCCAAAAGCTCCAGACATAATAATGAAAGGGTGAGTTGGTGCAGCTGTCAAGTGGAGTTCTTGGTGAAGTGGGATTGGGTTGGTGAAGTTGGTGGCCGCAGGACTCCAATCGATCGATTCATTTTTGGAATAAAAATGAATCGATCGATGCCAGTGAAGTTTGGTGGATTGGAGTTTGGCTCAATCGATCGATTGCATTGTGCAATCGATCGATTACTTTAGCTCGGCTTCTTCCGCAGTTCTGCATCGATCGATGGGTTTTTATAGTAAACCTCCATCGATCGATTGGACTTTGTGGCTCGTTTTTCGGCTTGATCCGTTGTTCGTTTCTTGCTCTAACTCCTTCGGGTTGGTACAGAATTCTTCAGAAATCCAGTATGTAGTTTCCAATTGTTCCTAACGTGCTTTATTACCTATTTACCTGAAACACAACGGAAAACAAACGAATAACCGAGAAAAACATAACAGAAACAGACAACTAAACACGTAAAAACCTAGATACATCAGGGAGTGGTGAGGCTAGTCTACTGCAACACTGAAGATCAGCTAGCAGATATCATGACTAAACCACGTTTCAGAGGATCCGAGAAGCATTTGGAATGGGCATTATGAACTGAATGCTCATGATGATTCAGTTCAAGGGAGGGTTTGTTGTGTCGTTTTAAGTATTTGTCTTTGCTTCTGTTAGAATAAGAGACACGTTCTCATTAGTTGAATGAGTCAGTTCTGTTAGCATGTTAATAGGACTTAGTTGAGCTAGTTGAGCTCGTGTCCTTTGTTTTCGTTTTTCAGTTATTTGCTTCCGTTGTATTACCTATAAAACGTATTGACGTGTGATGAATACAATCTGATCATTTCAGTGCAAATCAGTGTATTACTCTAGTTACAATCACAAAATCATGGCTAGTAGAGGGAAACCGGAAGAGTTGCTTATTGAACAAGATATGATAAGTGAATTGCCTGATCCTTTGATCTGTCAGATACTTTATCATCTTCCCACAAAGGATGCTGTAAGAACAAGTCTTCTGTCCACTAGATGGAGGACTCTCTGGCATTGGGTTCGTAGTTTGGACTTGAGTTTTCGAGATTTCCAAGATTTAGATGCCTTGGTTAATTTCGGTGACAGTTTTTTCGATAGGGTTTCAAGCATAGACAAAGTCGTATTAGTTGTTGATATAAATCATGGAGGTGTAGTTGATCCTTATTATGTCACATTATGGATTGATGCCGCAGTTAAGCATAAGATCCAACATCTAACTGTTCAGTCTGGTCCATATAGGTTAACTTTTAATCCTAACTATGCTCTTTATCATCAGATGCCCTTAAGCCTTTATATCTGTGAGACACTGGTATCTTTAAAACTCCTTAATGTCCTCTTGCCTGATTCAGAGTTTATTTCCTTACCTTGTCTGAAGACTTTGCACTTAAAAGTTCTGTGGAATCCCAATGCGACAACTCTTGAGAGACTTGTCACGTCCTACCCTGTCCTTGAGGAGTTGGACATTCGTGAACATCTGAGTGATGATGCACAAGTCTTGCGTGTGATTTCCAGGTCGTTGAAGAAGCTCAGTATAAAAGCAATTCGGACTAAGGATATATTTTTGATTGATACTCCTCGACTAGGCTTTTTGAGCATCGAGTCTTGCCTATTAGAAAGCTATAAGATAACCAATATGGATACCGATGTCAAGTTAGTTATTCACCTCGGATATGGTTTTGGGGCTTTTGATGGAACAACAAGTCTTTTATCAAACAGAAATAGATTCTGCAGTTTTCTCTCTGGGGTTTCCAAGGTCAGAGATCTAACCATACCTGGAGACTGTCGCACGGTAATACATATCTCAATTCCTGTGTAGATAATGTACATCTATATATATTCAATCATGAAAACAAAATTTCTAACGTTAAATGTTTTTTCTTGTTGCACAAAAATCATAGGGTTATTCATGTTTGAAATGGTTACCTACCATTCTTGAGAGCTTCCCCAACCTGAAATCCTTCACCTTGGTGAAGATCTTCTACATGCTATGCTATAAGATTTTTTTTTCCACCTCTAACTATGAAGATTCTGCTTATTATTATTATTATTTTGCGTTTTAATCCTCACGTTCTTTCATTAGGCGGAATGGTATCATGCGGAATGGTTTCATGGTATAGAGTTTTATCAGGAACTCCAGCTAGAGGACATGGATGAAATCAATTTTTCTTATGTGCCTCAGTGTTTGCTATCGTCTCTAGAGTTTGTTGATTTTAATGTCCCACTCTCAAGCATTGTTGGAGAAATGAACCTAGTAAGGTATATTCTTGAGAATTCAGCAATCCTCAAGAAACTCACTCTACGTTTGACTGATTGTTCAGCAAAAAAATATGACTTGGTTAAGAAGATCCTCAAAATCCCAAGGGGTTCTACCAAATGTGAAGTGGTCGTCTTTGATTGGGAAAAAAGTAGGAAACATAGTGAAGTTTTGTTTTAAAACAAAACTAGTTTCATGGGGTTGGTTAATAAGTTTGTATTTGTTAGTTTGCTATTTGTTCTCTGTGTGTTGTCACTATATTAGACATAAAAGAAAAATGAAATTTGAATTGTTCAAGATTATCTCCGTAGCTGAAACTAATTTACAACGTCAAATAGTAATATATATATAGGGCAAATCGTCAAATAGCTTTTTTAAAAGTTTTTGTCACAAAAATAGTTCTATAAAAAAAGATCAAAATAGATTTTTTTGTTTTAAAAATTTAATATTTTTTTTAAATTTTAAACTTCACCTCTAAAACCTCATTCCATAACTCTAAATCTAAGTCTAGATTAGTTAACTCAAAAGTATAAATATATATTTATACCTTTTAATAAAATCTATTTTGATATTTTTTTGCTTTAAAAATTATTTTGAGGACAAAATTTTTTTTAATTCTATCTTAGCGTATTTCTCGTATATATATATTGCAACATACAATACGATTATTGGAAAGGCATGAGCGTAAGTCTACACTTAAGCTACTAAAGATTATTTGGTAGATAGCGTTTCTTAAGACCAGGATTATCAGTAGTTTCTAAAGGAGTTTTAGGGGTTTTTAGGAGGGGTGGGGGCTACAGAAAGGGAACAATCGATCCTAAAAGTAACAAAACAAGAATCGTTTTTGGTGGGTTTTTAGGACTGTTCGCGGGTTCCACTGACACGTGGCGACCCGCGATTAGTCCAATTTTTTTTTAAACAGATAAAACTAAAAAAAAAATAATAATAAAAAACTCAGATGAGTTTCAGAGTTAATCATGCCCTTAAGAGTAATTATGGCGAGTATGAGGTTCCTTTGAAGTTCCCCAGTTTACACTCCCTCGCTAACCAACTGTGTAAGAGTATCTTTATTGGGGTCCTTTAGCCTAGGGACCCCTAAAAATATATTAGTAAAAAATTTGCGGGTCCCACAAAAAATTAAGGGAACGTTATTTGGAGACCTTAATTAAGAGACGTCTCTTGCACTGTTTCGCGGATTCCACTGACACATGACGACTTGCGATTGATCATCTTTTTTATTTTTTTTCTTTTCTAAAAATCAAAAAAAAAAGATGAGTCTCACTTTTTTAAAGGGACTCCACCGGTCCTTTGAATAAACATCCTCTAATCTATTCGAACTTGAACTTCTCTTTTTGTATAACTTCTCAGCCCACTCTTTCCCCGAGAGACTCCACGTGGCATTGTCTTTGTTTCCCTAATCAGAAACGCAACTCTTTCTCATCAACAACTTTATTTGTCTTTTAACTCAAAAAAAAAAACAAGACTTTACATGAGTGTTTTCCTCTGTTCTGCTCAGGTCTACTCCAAGTAGCAGCAGTGTCAATGGGATGGAAGAGTTCGAGATGGAGTTGCAAGAGTTGTTCAACGAAGACAAATCCATGGTTAAGTTTGTGTTGTCTAAAACAGAAGTTAACAAAATGCAGATAAGCAAGATTGTTGATAAGTTTAAAAGGACTTAATACTTATGCATGTTGGCAGCATCTATTCAGCACTTGGGATGTTTGAGAACGCTCTACTCGCGCATCAAAGAGCTGTTTGTATATTAGAGAATAGATACGGTAATAATGATCTTCTAAACACTACTTTATTGTCTTCATTTCATCACAGATTATGTAATTGATTTGGTCATTGGTCTCTCTTGTATGATTATAGATATATACAAGAAGAAATACGGAGAGAAAGATGAAAGAGTTGGTATGGTCATGTATTCCCTTGCTAATGCAAAGTGCACAAAAGGTTGGTACATTCCTCCTTCTCTCTTGTTGTGGTAATGTTGTTGAAGAAGGCGTGTTTTCTGAACAGAAGATGCAGATGAAGCAGTAGAACTCTACAAGAAGGCTCTACGAATCATCAAAGAGTCGAACTATATTGCCATAGACAACACTATCTTAGAAAACATGAGGATAGATCTTGCTGAGCTGCTTCATTTTGTTGGTAGGTAAAAAAGTTTCTTTCCCTCTCTAATCTTCTTCCTGTGATTAAGCCACTACTAATATTATTGTGCTTTCATATTGGCTCTGTGTAAAGGGGAAAAGAAGGAAGAGAGCTACTAGAAGAATGCTTACTAATAAACGAGAGATCCAAGCATGGCTACACATCTTACAAACCTTGCAGCATCTTACTCACGCTCCAACAACTATGTGGAAGCCGAAAGATTGCTGAGAACTTATTTTGATATCTTGGAGAAGTCAGTTGGTTCAGAGGATCAGTCCACAACCTTCCCAATGCTGAATCTTGCAGTCACTCTTTCTCAGCTGAACCTTGATGAGGAAGCCGAGCAAATAGCGTTAAAGGTTCTACAAATCCGTGAGAAGCCACTTGGCAAAGACTCTCTCCCTGTTGGCGAGGCGCTTGACTGTTTGTTGTCGATTCAGGAAAGATTAGGAAGAGAAGATGGAGAAATACTCGGTTTGCTGAAAAGGATGTTGATGATACAAGAGAAAGAGTTTGGTTCATCAGCTGAAGAACTAATTGTTACTCTCAGGAAGATAGTCTATTTTTTGGAGAAGGTGATGAAGAAATATGAGAAATTTAAGTTTAGGAGAAGGGTAGATTTGCTTAGAGAGAGAGATACAGGCAGAGTCTTAACGTCTACAACATATTTGTATCATTGATATTACTGCAATCTATCTAGGGGTGGGCAACACACCCAACCTAACCGAGCCAAACTGACCCTTAGAACCTAAACCGATCCAAACCAAACCAAAGTATATATCTAAACCATTTGGTTCAAGTTTATCAACCTAAATAGTTCGGTGTGAAGCCGGAAAATCGAAATGTTTTTTAATTAAATTAACTATATATTAATAATATTAAGATTTGATATAACTATTTAACCTAAACTATTAAATGTAATTTTATACATTTTTCTTGTAAATGAATAGAATAAACATAACTAAAAATAAACATATGATAAATCTATTAGGTTTAAAAGTAATATTATAAAATTATTAAATACATATTTTGTTGAGATCAGTGAAGTCAATGCATACTCTCCATTTTCCGTTTTTCTTTTTCACCACCACGGAGTTGGCGAGCCAATCGGGACTTGATGTGGTTTCTTTTCAAGTTTTGTTTTAGTGATAGATATAATATCATGTGTGATAGAACTATGTAAAAACGAACTGGAGGTGAACCGAAGAAAAAAAATCTAAAACTGAATTGAAATCACAAGTATCCGAATTGTTCTTATATTTTCGAAAAAAACAAATATAAAAGACATTTACAATTACTATGTTTATAGAATAAATTAACCAAAAAAAACGAATTATCGTAATATTATTTATTCAAATTATCCAAATTAACTATATTCAAACTACTCAATGTGTAATCTGGAAGAACCAAAATTAAATATGTTTTTATCTGATTTTTCAAAATTATCTAAGAAAGCGAAACCAAATTGGATTCAAAATTTAAATAACTAGCAATTAGTTCCTAACATTGTTTCTCAAACTGAATTGAAAACCAATATAACCAAAGTGAAACCGGACTAAATTTCAAAATAATTGAATGGTTCATATATCTCTAAAACCAAAAACCGAAAAAATCATAATAATCAAACCGACACTGAACACAGGAGCCTAGATCAACACATCACAATGGCAGAAGACAAAAGTGAAATGAGCCCACCAGTTTCACCGCGGTTCATAGTATGTAAGATCTTGGACCATTCCATGACCCCATAAACCTCTTCTCTGCTTCGTCTCTGAAACGAAATCTCAGCACACCAAATCTCAATCTCACTAACAAGAACAAGATCATCTTCCTTTCGGTAAGAAACCCACCAAACAGTCAGCCTCCTTCCTCCTTCCGGACTCGCCACAGATACAAAATCAGGTGGCTCCGGCAACAGTCCTTCAAGTCCCTTAACCTGTCTCCACACCATCTTGTCCCCAAGATCACACCAAGTTAAAAAACTACTCTCAAAGTAGTTGACTGCTCTGCACACTATCTTCTCTTCAGCAACGAAGCAAGTGTTGGTTATACAATATCCAAAGTTTTCAACCACGACATCCTTTTGGATACTCATCATATATGGCTCCCAAGTTCTGGTCACTGCAGGATCATAAACCTCTCCCGAGCTCTCACAACCTCCCAACACATAAAGTTTCCCGTCAATGAAACCTGCGGCAGCGTATCTCCCTCGAGGCACTCGCATTCGAGGGAGCATACGCCATTGGTGACGACGACAGTCGAGGACAAACACTCTTCTGCTCGTTCTTTGGTTTACTATTCCACCGATGAGGTAAATCTCTGAACTGGTTGAGACCACGGTCGGGGAATCTGGATGATGTTTGTAAGGAAACGAAGGGAGTTGTTTCAGTTTCTGGTCGGGACCTGGGGTGAGTACGAACCAGCATGGTTTAGTGTGGCGACGAAATTTTAAAAAGAGGTAGATGTGCTTCTCTGTTTTGCTCATTAGGGTTCGTGTGGCGTCGAGCTCACGCGAAGAGAGGATGGATTTGAAACGCTTGGAGACGAGAGATAGAGATGGGTGATGGATTCTTGAGATTCGGGCTACTATGTTGAGAACGACGTCGTTTGGTAACGACCAAAACGACGACAATGTCCGAGGAGACTCAGATGATTTCATCTTGTTGATCATCTCGTCCGTCATTCAAAAAGTTAAAATTTAATTGATTGACCTTTTCCTTTATATAAGCAGGCCTTATCTTTTAAAAAATACTTTATTACATGAATTATTAATTCAAAGGAAGCTCAGTTTTCTCCGCAACAGATTCTCAGATAAAATATATATACTGTTTGCGCATTCATATCACAAAGTTGTCAACCAACGAACTCTTCAGAAGAAGCTCACAATGTAGAAACTTCGAACAAATTTTGGGAAAAGATAATAGAGTTAATTGGTCTGCCTCTTGATGCATTGGAAAGGCTTATAGAAGGAGAAAAGGTCCAGTGTCGTTATGGGAATCATTATCAAATAAATCTATGATTAGAGTTTAAAATATCCAATGTTGTAGTATTATCTGATTATTATGCTCTGACCACTAGAAAGTTTTTGGAATATAGGTTATGTGTAATAACAGTGTGATGGTGTTGCTCAAGGAAGACATCAGATATAAATGTTGGAACTCTGTTTTAAAAAAAAAGAATAGAGAGGCTGTTTTTTTTATATGACTTTTTGGTGGTGTTTCCGGTTAAAAAGATGGTCGTTTCAGTCAGATCATCAAGTCGTTGTAAAGCTTGTAATGAATACTACAAGTTGGTATATTCAAACAGCAAAAACAGATTTAGTTTGAATGAGAAATGAAGCTCGTAAGTTGGTAACTTGGTGTTAATAAAAACACTGCAATTTGCGTAAGTGTTGACATAACACTAAAGTCACACATCGGGGGAGGCAAGACTTAGGGAGTTTTATTAATATGTCTACATCTTTGTTATGTTTCAAACGGCTCACGAGGTGCTCGGCTTGCCCCGCATACGTGCGCCTTCGTTTTGCCGGCCTTGCTTAGCTCATTGTGAGTTTTGGTTCCAATAAAAAAAAATTGATTACTTTCATTTTTCTAAAAGATTCTTTTTGTACAAAATTATTTTCAATCTTGTGAGTCATTTTCATATTAAAAACAACATAATGTTTGTGTTTAAACGACGTGTAATTCATTTCAAAACAACGTACATTTCATTTGTTCGCATAAGATCTTATTTAAACGTGAAGAGAAGGAATGCTAATTTTTCAAAAAAAATTGCGAGATTTTGGCCTACGTGCAATAAGTTTACAGGAAGCGTCTCTTCTCCTTTTCTTTAAATAAGCTTGTCGCTCCTCATTCATTTCACACTTTTTGCATGTAAAAAACTAACAAATAATCTTCCAACGTAAGTTTAGAGAGTATTTCGTAGTTTTATAGTTTTTAGGGTTTTTTCATGAGTGTTGTATGATAATCTATCACTATTTTATTCTGCAATTCTAATTTGTATAAGATCATTCACATTTGCGGAGTTAATTAAGAATTATGAAAAGAGATCCGTCTTAACTCTATGGTTTCGTTTTCTAAAATACTTTCAAATCATTTTTATTTCGTCAATATCTTTAACATCATTTTTATTTATCGTTTTATCAGTTCAGTTTCCAATATACGTGGACTTGGAAAACTGGAATTTTGTTGGGTTTCTGTCATATGCAAGCAAGATGATGAGTTTGAGTGAAAATAGAAACGATTTTGAGAACGGCATGAATAATCATAGCATGAATACTCCCCTAGATATTCACCACGAAGAACAACACTACTGTGAAATCTATTCAGTCTTTGATGTGAAAATTATCGTCTGACTCCTTAAAAGATATATTTCTTGATATTTGGAGAGCTTAGTCAGCCTCACTTAAAGTACTTATACCTTTTCTATCTCACAAAAACTCCAGTTTATTAACTCGCTAACTCTCTAATTTTTCTCATGAGTCATGACAATAAATAAAGCTCTTATAACAGCAAAAAATATATACTTCATATGTTTAAGAAAATGTATGTTTACAATTTTTACATTTATCAAAAAATATAAAAAATTTTAGTTATCAATATATTATTTTACGTAGTTAACTATTTTCGATAACTTTTAATCAATAAAATTTTAATAAATATTTTAAAATTTACATTTTATCATTAACTAATACATTAAAAATGTAAAAAATATATTTTTTTGAAATAATTTTTTTTTCTAAGACATGAATCTTTTGAGTATTACATATTTTAAAAGTTCTAATATTACAAATTTCAGAAGTTCTAATACTTTATTTTCAGTGTTTAGTTTTTTGAAAGTCTTGTGTTTTCTCTTTGAATCTGCACACGTCATGTTATAATAAATAAATAAACAAAATGGATCATCTAACATTTTTGCGGTATTTTTTCCGTAACTAAATGATATTTTGATTTTGAAAGTTATCTCTAAATACTATAATAAAAATTGAAAAGACGATTTGTTAGCACTTAGATTAGAAAGCTGATTAGTTGTTGTGTTAACATAAAGTGAGGTTAATCCAATGAAAAAAAGAATCATTAAAAATAAAAATAAAGATACTAACTATAAATAAATCTAAAATGCATGAGTGAGTAGTGCCACGTTGCCGTGTCTGTTCGGTGCTCTCGCTCTGCTCTATCTCCTTCTCTCTTGGATTCCCTCAGATTCCATGGCAGCTCCAAAAAGCTGATTCGCGTGTAATCAATTTTGTTCCTTCCTATCTCTCAGATTCAGATCCTTGGTTGTTTTTCTCCGATCCGATTCTATGTCAGAGCTCTGAGAATCCAGATCCTTGATTTGATTTGATTCGATTCGATTTTTTTTTTAAAACGTCGTTGGAGAAGAAGATACCTGCTAGTTTTTTTTACTCTAGTGTAATCCGTATCGTTTGTTCAAAATTTGATGAATCGGATTGTTTTAGTAGCTTAGATCTGGATCGTCCTTGTGATGTCACTGTTCATGATTTGGCTAATTTTAAATACGGAGGATCTGATATCTATAGATGATGATGATCGTGTTCTTTTATTGTTGAAGTAGCTCATATCTTTTCGTGATTTTAGGAATCATACACTTAAACTAATGATAGATTGATTTGTTTTTTTTTTTTTTTTTTTGGTTGCAGGAGAAGCTGATTTTGGTAAGGAAAGACCTGCCTGATGGTATGCAGCAGTCTCATAAGGAGTCTCATTGTTCAGGCTGGTCGTGTTGGTGTGTATGCTCAAGGAAGACATCAGTTTAATTACAAGCCCTTGAGTGTTGGTTTTGGGTTTAGGACCACTGCAGCGAAGATGATGGTTGATTCTTCTTCCGGAGAGAAGCAACGAATTGAGATGGTTGATATGCCGCCTGAGAAAGTTGATGACGGCGGATACATTGGTGGTGGCTGGAAAAAGTGAGTAGACATATATCTCATTATGGTTTTAGTGAATGTAGCAGATACCTGAGAGAGTATATATACGGCTGTTGAATTATGACATGTACTGGAGAAACTGATTATGTTTGAAGTTTAATATTGTTGTGTAGGCAATCTGTAAGCTTATGTGGGTTTGAACCAATATGATATAATTTTATTTTTGAAGGGGTTTTTAAAAAAGGTGATGGGTAATGAAAGTGACGATGTGTAATCTTCTGTGGGTTTGCTAGATTTTCACTATACGTTGAAGCTTGATACTGTTGTGTAGGCAGTGTGGTTTTTGGACCAATGTGATAGTGTTGTTTTCTACTCTTTACGTTTTGTTTAAGTGGTACTTAATGAGGTTATATGTAATGACAGTGATGATGGAAGCTTGAGCTGTGGGTACTGTAGTTTCAGAGGGAAAAGGTCTACGATGGAAGACTTCTATGATGTCAAAGCGTTTAAGATGGAAGGCCAAACAGTTTGCATGTTTGGAATATTTGATGGTTAGATTCTATATTGGGCTTTCTTTTCTTCTGGTATATCAAAAAGGAAGTTTTAGCGTTGAGGTGTGGCAGAGATTTTATCTGTGTTGAAAGTTGTCTGCTTTTCGATGTCCCATATCACCATTGTATCCATCTCAATATACACATGGCTGAGCTGAAACATTTTCCAGCTTCATTTGCTAGTTTAGGTTGTTCGTTCGACGTAGAACTGTCCATACCATTTGTGCTATGCCTACTATCTTCCTTAATTGAGTCTTTATTGGTACATCCTTACTGCTGCTTCTGGGTTTACTATTAGACCGTTTAGGAAATTTATGACTGCAGTGCACAGTTGAACTCAATCTGCGTTCATATTATACTCAGAAGCATAAATGTAATGTATCGTTGATTTGATCTTTAGTTGCCCTCTAACTTTTGATCTTTTGTTGCCCTCTTCAAACTTCTAACGCCTTAATCATCACAGGCCATGGTGGTTCACGTGCTGCTGAGTACCTGAAGAAACACCTCTTTAGCAATCTTATGACTCATCCACAATTTTTGACAGACACCAAGTTGGCACTAAGTGCGCCCCATATCTCTAGACATAATATTTTGTTGTAATTCTCAGAAGTATGAGCTCATACTGCTTGTTACTAGTCATTGGCACACCTTTTAACTTGACAATTTCGCAGGTGAGACATATAAACAAACTGATGTAGCATTCCTTGAATCTGAAAAGGACACTTACAGAGATGATGGGTCCACAGCATCTGCTGCTGTGTTGGTGGGGAAGCATTTGTATGTTGCAAATGTGGGAGACTCCCGAACAATAGTTTCTAAATCTGGGAAAGGTCAGTGTTTGGTTTTGATCTAAAACAATGTGGCATGTCCTTTTAAAGATACTTCGAGAGCTTTCGTCAAAAAATGAGATTGGGAAATGGAATCATGCTATTCCTTTTAGAATATTAACCTTGAGTACATAGTGAATAAAATTCTTATGATTTTTCACAAGCCTTTTGTTGTTTTCTTTTCATAAGGACTCTTTTTTCAAACTTAGTGTTTTGTGTTCTGCAGCGATAGCGCTATCAGATGACCATAAGCCAAACAGAAGCGATGAAAGAAAGCGAATTGAAAGCGCTGGTGGTGTTATCATGTGGGCAGGTAACGTATATTAAATCATCCCCTTCTCTCGTGTCCTCCTAATTGGTTGCTTGCTTTTGAACATGGCATAGCGAAACTGTAGAGACCCCTTCTGAGTTAGAGCTAGATCACTGGCTACTTAAAATGCTTGATAAATTTCGATAGTACAATGTCGTTGTTGGTTTTTTTTTTTTATAATCTGCTTTTAGGTCTAATACCAATATTAAGTTCCTAAGGAACACTGACCAACACCAGCCTTATTCTTACGGAGGCATTCTAAGTGTCGGGTTATTCACGCTTTAAAGAATCATTGTCGGGTCAAAAAACTAGTAGTCTTAAGGCCTGCCCTTTTAGTAACTATCCTCCTCTAGACCTCTTCGTCAGCCTGAGTTTTGAAGTAAATATCATCTGGACTTGCCTTGTCAGGAACATGGAGGGTAGGTGGAGTATTGGCCATGTCCAGGGCCTTTGGAAACAGAATGCTGAAGCAATTCGTTGTTGCTGAACCCGAGATTCAAGTAACTTCTCCATAATACTATCCCTCGAGTGTGTTGGTTGGTCTCGTAGTCTCCATGTGAACACACTTGTCTATGTGTTGTTTTGCAGGATCTAGAGATTGATCACGAGGCCGAGTTTCTTGTTCTCGCAAGTGACGGTTTATGGGATGTAGTACCAAATGAGGTATACCTCAACATATAAACTCCTCTCTGTAAATGTGTCCGTTGTTTTTAATGTGTTTATTTTCTTCGCTTTTGGGTTCAGGATGCTGTAACCCTTGCTCAGAGTGAGGAGGAGCCTGAGGCAGCTGCCCGTAAGTTAACGGACACTGCCTTTACTCGTGGCAGCGCAGACAACATCACTTGCATTGTTGTTAAATTCCGTCATGATAACACCGAATCTCAACCAAACCCCGAGGCTGAACCCGAACCCGAACCGAACACCAAAGATGAACTCAAAACCGAATCATCAAACCCTGATGATGAAACCGAAACCAAACCATGCCCCAATGCTGAAAAGGAACCGGTTCCTGAAGCTATAACCGATCAAAAACCAGAAACCGAACCAGAGACCAAGGGTGAGAAAGCGGGTGAGTAAGGTGGAAAGAAAGTTAGCTGTTGGTGTGGAAACTGAGGCATGTGCAGACAGGCAGATAAAATATTTAAGATTTATTTAGTAGTTTGTGTGCTTTGTGGCTACCTGTATCGTGTGAGGATTTTAATTATTTTTGGTTTTGTGTTTGCATATGGCATATGCCTGTCTGCGTCAAGAACGGCGACGCTTTGAACCTGTCCTCGATTTTTGTCTATTCATTTTGCTCTATTCTGTTTGGTTGGTGCTTTCTCACACCAATTAAAAAAAAAAGAACATACCATTTGCTCTGTTCCTCCCACTCTATTTATATCTTATCATCCAATAAATAATGTTTTGTAATATGAGATAATGCTTCATAGTGTGGGTTGTTATGGTAGCTGGGGTTTATGAAGTTTATTCTCATGTGTTGTTTGATGGGCTCACATTATGTGAATAAAGAACAGAGATGGAGAAGTGCTCAATTTTTATCCATAAGGGCATTCAATGGTGTTCACGTTCAGTTAGCTAAAATGCTATATGGTCCAAAGAAAGATAGATGCAAGTTTTGTTTTGGGACCACTCTTTTTCTTTTCAATTAAGTTTATTTGGATAGTGCATAATAAGTCATTTTCATACTATTTATACCATATTCAACGTATGTAGTGAATCTAAACATTCCCACTTTACAAAGGTGATTGTCCTTTTACATTCAATCAATGGACTTACTATTTATGCGATACTTACTTCTTCTTGTCCTTAGTATAAGATATTAAGTCTCTCCAATGAAAGCAATCAAAGAAGGGATTTGGTTGAAAGTATTATAGAAATCGAACTAATTTCAATTTTACTTCCATAACAGAAAACATTATTTTAAATGTTCAATTATGTTATATATTTTGTTTATAATTATTTTCTAGCGATAATTTTAGAAAATATATTTGGTAGTTTATTCATGTGTTTAAAGCGCGATAGAAGTGTTTTTTTTTAACGAGTGCGGACCCCCAACCTTGTTGTTTATTTTCTGAAACGACAATCCATTCATGTTAAATCAAAGCATTGTCGTTTTCTTGTCAATTATCAAATATTTTCATAGTTATTAAAAAATCTATTACGTAGATAAATATCAATGATGCCAAAGAACAAAATTAAAAAGACTGAAGATGGATAATGCACCAAGATCTTTCAGAGAGAACGGCCAAATGAATGCAATAGCATCAAAGAACAGTTGATTGAATGGTAGCGGGATGTAGGGCCGGCCCTGAGATTTTGGAGACTTGTAGCTATGTTCATGTAATCTTTTTTCTTATAAACTTGGGGTCTAAAAACTTTTTTGGGAACATATATCTATATAATTTTGGAGATATGTGACAAATGTTTCATTTATATATCATGGCCCATGACCGATCATGGTTCCTAATAACAGCATTGTCATGGTAGATATATGTCAACTTGATAACACTGGATGGTTACCATGACATGTTAATCATTTGAAGGATTGAATTTATAACGACGAGGAAGATAGTGTGAAGGTACTTCTGGCATGGTGGCTGGAGTTGGCGTCAACTGAAATTGGAAAAGAGGAAGAAACATGTGCAATATGGTTACAAAAAAGGAAACATATGCAATATGGTTGCTTATAACTCTTTTCGGAGATAACTATTTGACATCACGAGGCAATATAAAAGAAGCACTTAATTATAACACATAAATAAGAGCAACTCATCCCTACAATATTTTAAATAGATGTCAAATTGGTCGGCTTTTTCTTCATAACTATTTTTGGCACGAATGATTTAAAATGTTCTGGCAGGTAGACGTAACGCAAACCCTAAAATGATAGTTTACAAAATCTTATTGTTCTGTTGTTTACAATAAACTATTCTAATTTACAAACCACTTGGACGTAAAAACAAACTTAGAACATGTTTATCCGGGTTTCTTAGTGGGTTTTTTAAGCGTGAATAGTGTAAGGATCAGTTATAAAAGTTATGAATTAAGGATCGATCCTTAAGAGTTTATTACACTGTGCGCGTACGTGGCGGTCCACGATTAGTTCTTTTTTTAATTTTTTTTGTTCTTAGGGATAATCATGGTCTTATACCCACAAGATGTGCGAATCAATTTTATAATCTACTTCGAGTGAGTGACAGCCGTAGGTTTGCTTTTTAAACCACAAACGTTAGTTTTTCTTTATTTGCCATTACATACGTTTATCAAAAGCTTATGATCTGGTTTGTATTTTGGAAAAAAATACTCTCCCCATTTCAAATATGTGATGTTTAAGAGAAATTTTGGTACTTCAATATGTAAAACGTTTTTATATTTCTAGATGATTTTTAATTTTATTAAAAATTATGTAACTAATGATATTTGTAATCTATTTTATAATTGGTTGAATAATTGTTAATTGATATTTTATTGATATTTTGTAAGTATTTTTTTAATGTGGTGCATTCTTTGAGAATATCATAAGTTTTGAAATAGAATATATATGCTAAGAGACTATACTGTTGACTTTTGAATGTGAGCTATTAATTGTTGATTAGAAGAAAATCTAAGCACAACTTGGAATATACAATTATACATCCAAATTAGTATTGATAAAACAATTAGGAATGCTCATTGTTCATAAATAAACTATATTTATAAATATCCAAAATCGGAATAATATCAAAAATATAGAAATTTCATGAAAATCTGTATGTATAAACACGTTACTGGTTTGTGCTTGTTTTAATTTTACATGTTTTACTTCTACACAATTGTATATGGCATGATTAGTAAATATATCAACAATTTATAACATATACAATACAAGAGAACTAAAATATACATATGTATATTTGAACATTAGGGTCAGCCCGTTCTACGAGCGGGATATACGTTATTTATGATCTAGGTTATTATTTTTATATGAATTTGTGGTTTGTGTTTTAGGTTTGCATTTGCAAAAGGTGTGTATTGTATGTTTTAAAAATTGGTAGTTTTTTAAGCGAGTATGTTTGGTTGGACCTTATGAAAATTCTTCTAGTGATTGAATGTATTATCCTAGGTTTGTTAAAAGTGTTGGGTTCAACTTTTTTTATACTGCGTTATTAACTGGGTTTGTGAATCGAGTTTGAGGCTTCTTGTACTAAAAAATAAGGTTATTGTATGTATCTGTAATTTTTTTTGTTCGGGTGGTGTGAGTATTTACTTGTTAGTCAAGCAATCTCCAAGTCTTTAACTTCTAATATCATATTTGTGGATTTTTTTAACAATCTTACATATGTTTGTAGTTTTTGTTAATTTGTAAAGATGTTCAATCCGGATTTTGGTTTTTAGGTATTTTGATTTATAAATATAGCAACCATAATAAAACTATAGATACTTTGATTTGGTTTGGTTTATATACCGTCGGTATTTGATCTATTAAGTTTAATACCAAAAAACGATAAATATATTTACTTTTTATAATATTTTATAATATTTTATGAATTAGATATCAGTTTACTAAAACATAAAGAGATTTTTATATTAGAATTTTTAAGTTGAACATGTTTTCTGTTTTCTTCTGCTATATATGTTTTACTTAATTTGATAAAAACGAAAAAGAATTTTAAACTTAAAACAAAATATAAAGTTGCGTAAATCAAAATTTTAAATATGAAGATCATTTCATAAAAAATATATATATATATTATTAATTATATTATATAATTTACATGTTATATTATTATATTTAAAAAATCACAGTGTTTTAATGTCCGTGACACTTGTCGCGTTGTCAAAAGACAATTTTGTGACATGGAATCACATGTGTTAGTCTCAAAATTGATTAAAAAGCTTTTTTATATAGATATATATATAGATTTATCATCGAGTAGTTATGTTGATGATTAGTGAAAACTTTGTTTTCTTTTTCAACAGTTGCGTATCCGACATTTTAAAAAGAAAAAAAAAGAGAAAACAAAGTTTTCACACTCAGCGCGCTCATAGGCTAAAACAATTTTTTAAGAATCGTGATATATTTACCAATCAGAAATTATAATAATTAACACATTTAAGGGGTAAAATCGTCAATAAACATAACATCCAGTAATCGACAGAGAATGGCATTTTCTGTAAAATAATCTGAACTTAGGGGGATAAAAAACTGTCCAATAAGAGTAGTGGAAAGACCTTCTTCGTCTATCCAATCAATCAATTTTAATGTGTTACTGTTTAAATATCTCACAGACTATTTAAGATTTTAAAAAAATATTAAGACAGAAAGAGAAAAGTTTGTTGGGAAGGAGTCATCTCTCTCTCTCTTGCTCTAAAAGAGAGACGGCGACTCAAATCTATCCTTCTTCTTCTTTAACATTCACGCTTTTACCGTAGGATCTAAGTCTCCGAGATCAGATCGCAGCAGTGTTTACTTCTGAAGCTTCAATCTAAGCTTCCACTGGCTTAGAAGGATGGAGATGAATCAGGAGAAAGAGTATATAAGGAGACACCATAAGCATGAGCTTCTGGAGAATCAGTGCAGCTCTACTCTCGTTAAACACATCCAAGCTCCTGTTCATATCGTAAACCTTCTTCTCTTTCTCTCTCGCGCTTCTACATGCACTCTGTTATTTTTCTCTCTGTGATTAGGTTTAGTGCTTTTATTTTGACTCAATAAGTTCCTTATATGTTCAAATCCAATCCATAAATGTGAATCTTTCAATCTCTCATTTTATTTTTTTCTACTGATTGTTTAGTCTTATCGAGTTTGATTGGTTATAGAAGTTTTTATTGATATGTCTAGGTCCCATCCGGTTGCATTAGTTAGCCCGGATCTGTCTAACTAAATGGGTAGCCTACAAAACAAAAAATTAGCCTGTATCTCGCTGATTCCTTGTATATATTTTGTGTGTGTTTATAACTCTTAGGGTATGTATTTAATGTAAAATTTGAAGTGATTTAATTTTTAGTGGAGATGACTTGAAATTTCAGAGTTTTAAGTGATTTTTGTTAAACCACTCTAGAATATCACCTAAAACCATGAAATTTCAGTTTTTATTTTTTTAACTAAAAAATTTCATCCAAACACTCTAAAATCATTTAAAACATTAAAACTCCACAACTTAAAATATTTTCAATAACAATAGATTTCAGAGTATTTTATGAAATGTTAAGTTCAATAACAATGGATTTTAAATGAGTTTTTGAAATTTATATTTGAATAACAATGGATTTATCATTTTTACACAAATCACCTAAATTTTTTAATTCAATTCACCCCTCTTAGAGTTTTTGTAAAATATGAAATCGTGTACTATAATAACATCTCTCTTAAACAACTTTAAATGCTGGATTATTGGTTCTTATATTTTAATGGATTTGGAAATCCAAATTAAATCAAGTGTTATTGATTCTATGATTTTAAAATTTATATTGAAATCATGTATTATTGGTTTCGTGATTTATAAATTTTAATTTAAATCAAGTGTTATTAAGTCATTCGGATTTACTAATGAATTTGATTTCATACTAGATTTGAATGATTTTTTTTTTAAAAATACAAAAACACAAATTCAAGGGAAAACCTCCGGAATTGTGAATACTAACTAAAATTTATATGCTAGAATTGAAAATCAGTATATTTTTCATTGATTTGTAAATACTATATAGATTTTTAAATACAGTAAAATACATAAACCAATAACCCCTTCTATCTCGATTTATGATTGGATGATTAGATGATCTACAAAGTGATTATGATGGCAGTTCTCTCAATCTCTTATGATGACTCTAACTGAATAGAGGGAAAGATGATTTAGAAACTTTTGGGATTTGATTTATCAAAAAGGAAAAAAAAAACTCATGCATTAGGTTTTGATTATTTGTTTGGTTATATATAGGTATGGTCACTTGTGAGAAGATTCGATCAGCCACAGAAATATAAACCATTTATCAGTAGATGTGTGGTGAAAGGGAACATGGAGATTGGTACAGTAAGAGAAGTTGATGTCAAATCAGGTTTACCAGCTACTAGAAGCACTGAGAGATTGGAGTTTCTTGATGAGAACGAGCATATTCTCAGCATCAGGATCGTTGGTGGCGATCACAGACTCAAGGTAAATTTTTTGAATTAGTGTTTTATTTTGTGTTCAAGGTCTCAAAACCCTTTTAGCTAATTAATGTTACTCTCTTTTTTTAAATGTGAGAAGAACTATTCTTCAGTCATCTCTCTTCACCCTGAGACAATAGAAGGAGGAAGAGTAGGGACACTTGTGGTCGAGTCTTTTGTGGTGGACGTACCAGAAGGGAACACAAAGGATGAGACTTGTTACTTTGTGGAGGCTCTTATCAAATGCAATCTTAAATCTTTAGCCGATATTTCCCAACGCCTTGCGGGTCAAGACACAACAGCTTCCACATGAACAGAGTCTAAGAGAAGAGAGAATGGTCGAAGATGAAATGTGGAGTCAAAGAGAGAGATTTGGTGCCGTGGATGAAGCTTTCAAAGAAAAACGAGAGAGAGTCTCTTTGAGAATGGACAAGGCAAATAATAATCACCATTTTACCGTTACATAATAAGTTTCTATATTTAACTTTTTTGTTTGTTAACTTGATGAATGTTTTTTTGGTTTCTTTCTTCTATAAAGAACCAAAATATGATTTTGGAGATTTGGCTTCTTTTGGAACCACTTGCAGGAATCTTTACAATTTGCAGAGAGACATGTTAAAAGATGTGATCATGGGGTTCCACTCTTTTTTCTTCCCTTTTGTAACACTTTTTATAGTTGCTTGCACCCATAATGGCCTCACTTTCTACTTAATTTTATTTTCTATTTTTGTTTTATGATTACTAACTTTGTTGAACCAATAGCATCAGTGGGATGTGAAAGTCTCCACAAGGACGAATAAGGAAAGACATCCATAGTTTTTAGATTTTGTCTTGACTTGTGATTTTGGAAACATACATCACCTCCATTACCTGTAAAAGGTACTTAAAATGATGAAATTTAATATATTCGAATAGCTCAGTAGCTCCATTTAACAATGCTTCCATTACAAGTAAATGTCTTTAATTGTTTTTCTTTACAAGTTTCAGTAAGACAGTTTTGCTTTAAAACAAAAAATAGGACTTGTAATAAGATTTGATTTATTAGCCTTCAAAAAAATCACAACAGAGAATTAAAACAAACATTTACAAAAACATCAACAAATATATTATTACTTATACAACTACAGTATTAAGAAACAAAGACAAGTAGGGACATTCTAGCTTTAGAGATGTATTGTCTCAGTTGGAAATCAAATTCAGATATCAAACCAACCCACAGATTCTAGTAGTCATGGATACGATAAGATATATAAGAAGAATATACCAGTGTGGGGAGCTTCCTGGTTTGCTTGTCAGGAATATACTCTGCAATAGCATTAGTAATGATAAGATCACGAATATACTCAGCAACGCCTTTCTATCTTTCGTTTGAAGTCGATTAGTAAACTCCCAATCTTGGCAAATAATCAGACAGTGAGTGAGAGAGAAATAGATTAAGTGCATCAAATTGATGATAAAACCAAATGGTTACGATGATAATCTTTACGGACACAAGTACATGTGTGTTCCATAAACCCAACAAAACAAAAAGAAAACAGAGGAACGTGTAAGAGAGGGATTAAACAACTTATGTCCTCGCCTTTTAAAACGGACTCTCTTTTCTTCTTCTTCTAATGCATTGGACCAGAAGGACCACCACCATAATGGTGTGGCGGCATATAACCACCAGGACCTTGATGCATCGACGGTGGTGCCATGTAGTGATTGTGACTTTGTCCTCCTGATTGCCCCCATCCCCCTTGTGGCTGCTCATGATGCTGCTGGCTCACACCTCCTGCTGCCTGGTATTGGTGTGAATTGCCCGGGTATGGATTCTGGCCGCCGTGCTGTGGAGCCATCGCAACAGCCGGGTCAGGCATTGTGTAGTCTCTGCTTCTATCGTTATTCACCTGATAATCCAATTAACCCCCCAAAAATATCAGTACTTTCCAACTGTATAAAGAAGAGACTACTTTTGCTAACTAAACAAACTACTTACCTTTATGCTCAGGTCGGTGTGGCGTGAGTAAGTGATGTGTAGCTTACAAAACCCACCTTCATAAATACAGTGTCCTTCCAATGCTCCTTTCGCCACCACAGCCGTTTGTACATCTGATAATTGAAACAAAAACGCCTTGCAGATCATAATGACAATGGGAAAACAGAGCATTTTATATAATAAGATGTTTAACCTGGGTATTGAATCAATGCCTGTAGCCCACCATTCTTGTCAAACATTGCAATCTTTTGAACAGCTCCAAAAGCCACAAAAACCTACTCGTTCATATAGAAAAGATGGGCAAGGGAGAATTAACATCTTCAGAACGAAAGATTCAATGAGGAGTCATCGTCTAGAGTATTACCGTGTGTAAAACATCCAAGGTTACTGCATACTGCATGTTCTCGATGGATGCAAGAAGAACATTACTTTCAGGCTCCATCTTTCTCCCGTCTACCCCCACAACCACCTAGTATGAATGACACATTGATCTTTCATGTTAGCACCAGCAAGAAGTTCAGGTACATAGCAAGCGGATTTTCAAATCATAAATGCATATTTCGAGTAAGAGACTATTCCCAAATTGCTTACCTGACCAGTACTATCAATGGCTGATGGAGCAACAGGAAGGTAAGGATTAGTATAGTCCCTGAAAATTATAGAGGAAACAATCAATTTATTATGGCAGTCACCAAGTAAGCAAAAACATGTTTCAACACACCGTGTGAGAATACACATACCTGCTCCGATGGCTCTGGAATTTGACAGTCAAATCTGTATGAGCTGAATATGTGATTTTCAGAGAGCATTGGCTGACTTCCTCAGGGAGTAGATACCTAATGCCGAAAACGAGATTTCAGTAATAAGTATGACTCTCATGTAAACTAATATATTATAACGCAAAGCCTGAATGGTTTGTAAAAAAAAGAAACACCACAATATTGCCAGGAAGCCCAGAGGAGAGAAAAACTATCCACTTTCTAAGTATCTACCAATGCCTCCCCCCCCCCCCCCCAGCTTCGTACATAAAAAGACTAATTGCAAATTTGGTTCTCCTACATCAATCATCACCATACATGACTCTTAAAGGATTTTGACATCATATGACTGAAAATCCTATGGACACTTGGAAGGTTAAAACTACACGCAGTATCTGGAACTAATACTATACAGCCCTTCACAGTTAGACTACATAACGTCAAAAAATTAAACAACTATCACCTAGGGATGCTTCTTCCATCGAGGGAAGTTCTTGCAGAGGTTGCAGTTTCTGCGTCAGAAAATTGAACAAGTGCCTAAGAGCAATTGAAGAAAATATAAGTCCCATAACTCGAAAAACAAAATACAAAGCAAGTGAAGGCCAGGTATTATACCTGATATCCAGCTGTCTTCTCGAAAGTAGTAATCTTGTGGACAAACCCAAAGGCTGAGAATACCTGCATTGCAAACCAACAATTAGAACAACAGCAACAAAAACCAAGAAGGGTCGACTATAAAGATTACAGTGCAACATTTGAAATTATTCTGCCCTTCAGACATATTTCCAAGACAAATTCAGTTCACACATCTACATCTCAAATTCGCAAATCATCACAAGAGTTGGGATAGCAAATTAAACTAGCATAATATGATGTCGTAAGTTTTAGGCCTGTCTACACTATATGGAAGGCAAATGCTGCCTTCCAAGATATCAAACAATCATACTAGATAGACTCAATAGGTTAGAAGAGATTGATGAACCTCTAGATAAAATCCATCACAGCCACCTTAACTTCAATATCACAAAGATGTGCAGATAGAGCTGCACCCTATGGTATCAAACAAAAATAATATCTACACTGATATAATATCTACACTGATATAAGATCATATCTTAGAAAGCCTATCAGAGTAATTTGATAAAAGGGAAGTGTGAGGGAGGAAGAGTAGGGTAGGGAAGAGAGATAGAGAGAGAGTCAGTGTTAGGGAAAGGAGAAAGGAAACAAACACACATGAGCTCTTTCTCCTAATGCATTTAGGCTGCCACTGAAGATATTGCCTTGACATGGCCCTGCCGAACCATTTACATTCATGTCAAAAGAAAGTTTCCAGACGCAGGACAAACCTAAAATCTAGTTTTATCAGAATGTCTTCAAGAACAATCTTTCAGCAACATGTAAACTTCTTCTAACGAAAACCAAAAGAAAGGTGCTTCCCTTTGATCCACTTACCAAATGCAAAACATCAATGCTGACCATACGAGCATCCTCCCCTTCAACTGTCACCAAAAGAACATTGCCCACAACATCTGCCGCGGTTTTGTTGTTCACAATCTCCTGCCTGTTGGAGTACTGAAGATACACAGTTTTACCTCGAACCTGAGCAGGCTCTGAAGAAGAAGCGTAGAACGAAATCATCTGTATAGCTTGGTTCAAATCTTCCTGTAAAGAAAGTAACAAACTTTCAATGAAAATCCTGCAACTTTTCAAAAGACTAATCTCTCTTTTTCACTTACAAACTCAATGAAAGCTTGGTTTTTATTGGCTCCAACATTGCACTTTGTATTCACAACGGTACCAAAGGGCTTCCCGAGCTCGATCAACTCTTCCTCAGTGCATTCCCAAGGCAAGTTTCTCAAATGAAGAACCTTTGAAGGAGTCTGCGTGTAACGAAACTGTTGCTGGCTTGATACGGAAGACATCGGTCTAGCTGCGATCTATACAATCAGATAATCGTTAGATCTATACAATACAAAGAAGGATAAGAAACAGTGTTTTACCTGAAGAAACCTTGTTCAGTGGTTGGGGAACTTGCAGAGAGATTAGGGTTTCGCGTTTTGGGGAAGAAGATGAGATGATTGTATCAGAGAGAGAGATTGGGATATGGATTGGGAGGAAAGGTTAAACAGTGTCGTTTTAAGAGTGTCTTCGACAGTTTCGTTAATGGGTTGCAAATAGTTATGGGCTTTCATTAATGGGTTGCAAATGTGTTTTTTTATTCAATAAGTTGAATTAAGAATCCGAGCCAAAGCCTATCTGGGGGATTTTAAAAACTTGCCACTTGTTTTGTTGTATTTGTGAGATAATTTAATTATTTGTTTCTTCAATAAGCTTTTAGATAGTTTTAAGTTAATCAATAAAGTTACATTGACTTTACTTAAAACACTCTTAAATCCCATCTAGAACTATGAAACTCTAACTCAAAATCTCCTCAAATTCATTACTTTAAATTTTTAATACTAAAATTTAAGGAGCTTTTAAAACCTAGGAATAATAGGGGATTTATTGCAAATCACTTAAATTTACACTCAATACAGCCCCCTGTGTTTATAAGAAAATAATTGTGACAAATAATCAAAACACAAATAAAATACTTTATGAGATGTAGAGTAAAAATATATCATGAGAACTGAATAATAACAATTATAAAGATTATATTCAAATAATAATGAAGAGTTATAGTGTTTTGTGTGGTTTAAATAAAAAATAAATTATATAAATTAATATTCGATAAATTGATAAACTATTATGGTTTGAAATTAGACTAATATATAGTTTAATAAAATAATAAATTAATAATATTTACTTTTAAAAACAAATATATAGTTCTCGTTAAAATTATATATTAATAATTATTACATATAGAAGTCATATAAATTTTATATAAACACATGTGACATTGTATTGTTTATTTTTTTCCTTCAAACTGAATTTCAACTCCAATTTATTTCATTTCAATATTTGGTTCTATTTTATCAAATCAAATTAGATTTAAATCACATTTTTATTCTACTATGCATATTTACATACAAGTATATCAAATAATATAAAAATATATATGAAATTAAAATGTATAATTTTAATCAATATCAAATATCGTGAAATCAAATATATATTTTCTATTTAAATAAAGTATTAATAAATAAAGTTATATTTAAATTGATTATTTTTTAAATTAATAAAGTATTATAACTATCTGTTTATACAGTTTTTACTTTGCTTAATTTTTGCACACGTTTAAAAATACTCAATAATTCTGCATCATATCAATCATAGACTATTGAATTATCTTTGTTTTTTCTTTTCTTATTTTATATTTCGTCGACAAATTGGATATTTTGTCAGCGGAAACAAAAGCTCTGCTTGTTTTTATTCACAAGATCGACAAATGAGATGTAACACCAAACACAACCACGAGACCTTGAACTTAACATAAAATCTCTGGATCCACAAAGAGTTACTGGGAAAAAAAACACATGCATTGTATCTTGGACGTTGGGCCTAACTAACATGCATGTTGAACTTAGCATCACCACCATGATTAACATCAACTACATGCCTCAAGCGAGCTCATCCCATTTGCTCATCACCATCGTTGGACTCTTTTTTTGACTAAACACCCTTGTTGTACTTGTGCCTCTTTGTTCTCACCACCATGTTCTCACCATATTGGGTGGCTATACATAAAATCAATCATCAACCATCATCAAAACCATGCACATTAAATCCCCACAACTCATGGCATTATTTATATATTCACACAAACATGTCAACGGTAATGGACTTTCTTTACTAAATAATGCTAAATTCAAAATCTCTAAAATTCAAAAACAAATCTTTAGAATTTCAAATTATATTTGAAGTTTTAATAATAAAAGTAACTAAATTCAGGAAAAAATTCAATTAGAAAAATTCAAGTCTGAATAAAATAAATAAATCAATTTTAAACATCATAAAACAAAATAAATTAAAAATTAAAAACAAAACAATTATTCTAAACTCTTAAGGTTATCCATAATTTAGTTACTTTTATTACAAAATTAGTAAGTTTTAGGATTTGTTTTTTTGAATTTTTAGAAACTTTCTTTAATTTTGTTTAAAATTTATTAATATTTTTATTAAAACATAGTCTAAGTATTAAGATTAGCTCATTTTTAAAAGTAAGTATATTAAGATGAGCAAAATAATTAGTTTGTGTATTAAAACATATAGCAAAAAAAGTGAAAGTATTAACAAGTTTAACAAAATTTAGTTGGGGTAATTTTATGAAATTTTCTCTTCTGTTTTTAATTACTTTTGGCCTATTTGGAATCGATTAAGAGTTTTAATATTCTAGTTTAACTTTGACATTTACTCTGGGTTTGTATGAATTCGTTGCCTCATTTTGATCATGCCTTCTATTTCGATAATGTTATTCGCTTTTCTTTAGAATTTTGTTTGCTTTTTAATAGTATACTGTCATTTATAGTATGTGCCAACAGTTAGTAAAACGAATATTTTGGTAAGGTGTTCATATTAATAGATTGTAGACATGCTGGAAACCGGGACCACAGATAAGACACAGATCATCACATGGTAGTGTAGATGAGTGTCACAATACAAAAGAGTGGGTTACATTGCAAATTTTTTATCACTACCACATTATTGTTATAATTATTTATCTTTATCAAAAGTATTTTTTAAAAATATCTTTTTAGAAGATAAAAAATTAGATAAATTAAAATTCTAAACTTAATATTTAAAAATTTTACTCACCTTTCAACTCTACAATCTACGTCTTTGATTAATTAATCATAAGATTATAAAATTCTTTTTTTTTTAAAATAAAGATAAAAATAATTAAGATAAACATGAAAAATAGTAGAAGGAATATGATTTTTATATATTTTCCCTTACATCAATTAAATAATATTATAAATTATATACTTTTATTAGGTTATCTATAATAAATGATAAAAATAGTAACTTATATTTTAGAATTAACATTTAAATTAATTGATACAAAAATTTAACACTATTTTTACGACGATACACTTTAAAATCGATTACAATGATTGATACAAATATTTGCACTAAATTACTCGAAGTTTTGAATCACCATTTTAAAATTAGTTTTATAAATAATGTAAATTTTGTTTGCATTAATAATATCCAAATAAGCTAAACAAAAATTTTGTAATATCATTGGAAATGAGATCATATATATAGCAACATCAGTTTTAATAAATAAGTAAAAGATGGTTTTAGTTTTATTTTAATAATTTGTAATTTATGTGTCTAATTAAATATAAAAGTGCTCGTTTTATTTTAATAATTATTTTCATAATAATAGAGATCGAATTGGACAGTTTTAATATTGAAAAGTGTATGTAAGATGGAATGGTTCCCTTGAGAACTCGAGTCTATTTTAGATTTTGTGCTTTTGTTGCATTTATCATCGAATTCAGTCGCTTCTAGTTTTGTATTTTTATTTTTGTGGTGCCAGACATTTGAAACATGACTGATGTTAACATGCTTTTATGAATCAGTTATTATAGAAACAAAAGGTCCATTTTCCCCCATACACGTCGACGTAGACAAGTAAAGTTTTTTTCTGGTTATAGACAAGCATAGTTGCAGAAGATATATATGGTTTTTGTTTGTCTTAACACAAAACTGAACTAAATAATCAAAATGAATTTAAATTACTCGATTTCATCTTTTACTGCAATGTTTTATCGAACTCTTTTAAAAGCTTAGATAAATAGGATGTAATAGTTCTAGCCTTCTTCTGATGTACTTATCTACTAGATGTATCCTTTTAAATTTGCCTTATGATGTAACCATATGTATGCATTATATTATGCTAAATGCAAATTTAGAAATTATTCAAAACGATATAAATAATAAAAAGTTGTTAGCAAATACAATGAATTTAAACCAAGACTTGAAAAGACTAAAACCAGATAATGTTAAACATATATAACGAAGGGAAAAAAGATGCCACAAATTATATAAGGAGACAAAAAAGAGAACAAAAAAACTGAAATGTCTTTCTAATGGTGTAAATATAACCATAGAAAACAAAGTATATTCAGTTTCTAATTTTAGAGAAAAACAGGGAAAATGGGTTTTTAATTCCTGAAGTATTTACAATTAACATTTTTAATACCAAACTATAAGTTGTGCAGATTTAATCCTGAACTATTTATTTTCAATGCAAAATTAGATTAACAAATATCAAACGTTAATTCTCCGCCAGACACGTTAACTTTAATTAAAAAAAAAACCACGTCTGCTCTTTGAAACACAAAAACCCTAATTAAAAAAAACAGCAACGAAACTATCTCTCGTGAGAAGATGGTGAAGACCTTTTTTGGAAACGGAAACCGTGGTCGACGACGACAAAATAAGATTCCGATTCGGTGAGCACCACTACGTGGCGGTGAATCCACTGTTCCAAACCCGAGAGAGAATGAAAGATAAACACTTAAGCTCTATTGAATCATGTTTGAGTTATGTAGTTTATGTATTATATAAGTATGTTTATTATCTGTTAGGAATATTGTTGAAGAAGAAGTGCAAAGTGACGTTGCAGAAGGAGTTACGAACGTTGCTGTAGAAGAAGAGATAAGTAGTGCTGATACAGAAGTAGTAAATAGACAAAGTGAAGAGGAGATACATAATGAGGATGACATTGAAGAAGCAACAGTGGAGTCAGATGAATCTTCATCTGTTGAGGGAGATGACTGTGATGTTATTGTTGAAGACATAGTTGGATATAAGGAAAGAGAGCCAAATTTACGGTCTGGAGAAGATGAGTTTTTCGAAGTAGAAGTTGGAGAGGCTAACTTATCTTCTCACTTTAGAGCTGCTGCATGGGAAGACGGAGATGCACATGAAGATGGAGATGTACCATATGATGTTAATGATGACAGTGGCGATGATATTTGGAATGATGATTACATTCCAAATCCTTTATCACATGATGATTGTGATGAGGAAGAAGAAGGTAGGCAATTCAATTCCGGATATGATGACATTCTTGTGCTAGGGAAGACTTTTAATAACGCTGAGGAATTCAAGTATGCCCTTCTCAAGTACTCTCTGAAGACACAATACGATATTAAGTTCTACAAGTCATCTTCTGATCGGCTTGGTGCCCACTGCACACAACATGAAGAAGAAAAGTGTCCTTGGAGAGTATATTGTTCTTTTGAGAGAGGTAGAAACAAGTTGTTAGTGAAAGTGTTCAATGAAACTCATATTTGTGTAAGATCTGGCTACACTAGGCTTTTGAAGAGTGGAACAATTGGACAGCTTTTTGAAGAGAGACTTAGAATTAATCCTAAGATAAAGTCGCAAGAGATGGTGGATGAGATAAAGAGAGAGTACAATATGATTGTGTCACTGGAACAATGTCGACGAGCCAAGTCAATGCTTTCAGCGAGAAGAAAGACCGGACATGAAGCTCACTTTGCTCGACTTTGGGATTACCAAGAGGAGGTTATTAAATCAAATGTGGGATCAACAATGGAGGTTGAGACGATTCCTGGACCAGTGCCTGGAAGCATGCAGAGATTCTACCGTCTATATATTTGCTTTAAAGCCTTGAAATCTTCTTGGAGGCAGTCATGTAGGCCGATCATTGGGTTAGATGCTGCATTCATGAAGTGGGATATAAAAGGGAAAATGCTGGCTGCGGTTGGAAGAGACGTAGACAATAGGATATTTCCTATTGCTTGGGCTGTGGTTGAAGTGGAGGACAATCCTAATTGGCTATGGTTTTTGCAACTCTTGAAAAAAGATTTGGGGCTTGAAGATGGATCAAATTGTACAATAATCTCAGACAAGCATATGGTAAGTCTTGTTATATATATTTTTGAACGTTGTTAGGAATGGTTTATACTTATAAAATGTTGTTTGCTTGAAAGGGTATACTAAATGCGGTTCATGAAGAGCTTCCTAAAGCTGAGCATAGGATGTGTGCTCGACACATTCTTGAGAATTGGAAGAAAACAAACAAAGACATAGAGCTTGAGCGTATATTCTGGAAAATAGCAAGGAGTTACACACCAGCAGCATTTAGAGATAACTTAGAGGCACTGAAGAAGTACAATGTTGGAGCATATGAGTCTCTGCAAAATACTGCTCCAAGAACATGGTCTCGGGCATTCTTTAAGCTTGGATCATGTTGCAACGACAATCTAAACAACTTATCTGAATCATTCAATCGGAGTGTTAGAGAGTCAAGGAGAAAGCCGCTTCTTGATATGTTAACAGAGGTTAGGAGAAAGACTATGGTCAGGAATGCAAAGAGAACTTTGTTAACTAATAAGTGGAATAAGAGGTTCACACCAAGAGTAGACAAGGAGATTGAGCTTAATAGGCAGAAAGCAAAAGATTGCATCAGGTATATGACCACTGGACATACACATGAAATAGAGTTTCACGGTGATGCTTACACCGTAAATATGGAGGAGAAAACTTGCGGTTGTGGCTACTGGCAGTTGAATGGACTACCTTGTATGCATGCTATGTGTGTCATCACAACAACAAAGCTGAACCTCAATAATTATGTGTCAGATTACTACCTCACCTCTACATGGCGCCAACTATATTCTACTGGTATGAAGCCGGTGCAAGGCATGAAATTGTGGCCACATTTAGGCCGGTTACCCATTCTACCTCTTCCTTCAAGATTCAATCGTGGAAGGCCTAATACATATGCTAGGAAGAAATGTCCCCATGAGTCAGCCACTAACCCACAAGCTAACACGACATGGTCGTGTGGGGAGATGCTCAAATTGTCGCAAAGAAGGTCACAATAAGACAAGGTGTCCTAACCCCACTGCTGCTCCTCCACCTAAGCATCCAAGAGGTCGTCCGAGGAAAACACAGGTTGTTTGTCTCATTTAACTTCTTATTTGATTGTGTTGTCATGTTAAACTTGGATTGATTATTTTAGGGAGAGTCTTCACATTTTGGAGATGGAGCTTCTCAAGCTTCTCAACCTTCTCAAGCTTCACACGGAGGATTTGACTTCTCTTCCTAGTTTTTGTTTTCACATTTCACGTAGAATTCTGTTTCAGATATATGTATAAACAAGTCTGGTTTTTTTTGGTGCTAGCTTTAAACATGAATTAAGATTTTAATTATTCTACAACAAAACCTCAATGCTAATTTAAGTTCTTATATTTTCAAAAGAATTCATGTTCTCATCTTAAAACCAACATTGTTCTAGGCATCTCTTCTTAGCGCTTGCGTCTTCACTCTCGTTGTGATTTGTCAATTTCAGGGATTCTTGCAAAAGAAATCCATGTTCTCGTCTTAAAAAAAACAGTTTACTATCTTATTTTTTTTTGTTAACATTTCTGCTGAATCTGCACCTCAAAAACCCAATACTCGTATGATCATATTCATAACATATACTTTTATTTGCTTCCACATCTGCTCTGGAGAACTTTTTTTCCTACTTGGTTGCAGTAAATCACTCTCTACTTTATTGTTACTAGTAAGATACAGTTAAAAACAAAAACAAAAAAACTCTAGTAACCTGTCTTCATGTTTTTTTTTTTTTAACTAAAAAAAGCTTGATATTGTTCCTGGGTATCAGGCTGTGCTGGAACGTGTATCCATGATGTATCTAGGTTTTTACGTGTTTAGTTGTCTGTTTCATTATGTTTTTCTCGGTTATTCGCTTGTTTTCGTTTGTGTTTCAGGTAATTAGGTAATAAAGCGCGTTAGGAACAATTGGCAACTACATACTGGATTTCCGAAGAATTCCGTACCAACCCGAAGGAGTTAGAGCAAGAAACGAACAACGGATCAAGCCGAAAGACGAGCCACAAAGTCCAATCGATCGATGGAGGTTTACTATAAAAACCCATCGATCGATGCAGAACTGCGGAAGAAGCTGAGCTAAAGTAATCGATCGATTGCACAATGCAATCGATCGATTGAGCCTAACTCCAATCCACCAAACTTCACTGGCATCGATCGATTCATTTTTATTCCAAAAATGAATCGATCGATTGGAGTCCTGCGGCCACCAACTTCACCAACCCAATCCCACTTCACCAAGAACTCCACTTGACAGCTGCACCAACTCACCCTTTCATTATTTCTGGAGCTTTTGGAGGCCTTCACATGTGTATAAATAGAGGGGTTGCATCCCATCCCAAATCATCAAATCCAATCTCATCTCACTCTCATCCCATCACAACACAATCTATCTATCTTAGTTTTAGTTCTTGTTCTTAGTTTAAGTTCTTGTTTCTGTTATTGAAGTTTGAAGTTATATTTGAAGTTTGAAGTTTGAAGTTCATCGATTACTTGAAGAGAAACTCTTTCTCTTCCTAGAGAAGCTTTCTAAATCCCTTTACTCTATTGCTTTTATGAAATCTATTATGTCTTGTGTTCAAGTTAATATGTGTGAGTAATCTACTAGTTAGGCTAAGGTGATTCAAGGGAATCCATGAATCACTGAAATTAATGTGTTAATCAAGGGAAAATAATCATCTGGTTCTTCATCTAAATTAATCTTAATGCTTGAATTAGAAGGTACACCTAGTTCATGATTAATAGGAAATTAACACACCAAAAGTGATAGTTAAAATCCCGAAAAGAATCTAGATGAGCAAAGTTCTGTAACCAACGAGAGTTGTTGTTATAGACTTTGTGAACATATCGAACCTGTTAAGAATGCATGTTTAGGATTATGAATATGGCGAGAGTTGATATTTGAAATTCTATAACATAGGGTTTAGTACTGCGAGAGTAGGCTAAACTATTTGAAGTTGTTTGAGTTCAAGAACGGTTCTAAATCATATTCCTTGATTAATACTTGTTTCATGATAAATGTATTTCCCGAGAATCACCCAAAGCCTAACGCCTTTTAAATTATAAATCAAATTTAAATCATTAGCAATTGTGACAAACGAACAAACAAACCAAAACCCCTCATATCTGTTCTAGCTTAACTTTACTCTCAAAGTTCCATAGTGTAACCTTGGTCCTTGTGGATTCGATCCCTAAGTACTACCGCGCATTACCGTGCACTTGCGGTTGGTTTTTAGTGGTAAAACCTGAGCACATCAAGTTTTTGGCGCCGTTGCCGGGGACCAATAGCGTTACCTTTGGAACTAGGACTGGAGTCTAGTCTAGAACCCTATTACAAAAAAAAAAAAAATTATTTTCGATATTACTAATAAACTCTTTCTTGATTTTCTTGTGAGTGTTGCAGGTATATGAACACGAGAAGCCGAAGTTCTGAAGAATTAGCGGTTGTTTCTAACGAGGAACTTGCAAGAATCGAAAGAGAGAACAACAGAACAGGAGAAGAAACATGGCTGGAGTACATAACCAGCATGGTGAACCCCAAAACATCCAAAATCTTCCTATGAATGATGAGCAAAACGCTGCTGCTGCTGCTGCTGCCGGAGTGTTCAGACAACCCCAACCTCTTCCTAATCCAGGACAGAGACGAGATCAACCTCGCCCCATTGGAGCTGTCGACACTCCGCACACCTATTACCATAACCGATCAGCAATACAACCTCCTCCGATCAACAGGCAAGACTACGAGATCAAACCTCAAACTATAGCTCTGGTCAGACAGAGCATGTTCTATGGTCTCCCGTCCGAAAGCCCTATGGATCACATTGAGACCATTGAGGAGATCAGCAGCACAACAAGATCAAATGGAGTTCCCGCTGATTATCTACGGTGCAAGCTGTTTTCATTCTCTCTTGGAGACAAGGCAATGAGATGGCTGAAATCTCTACCTCCAGGATCTATCACAACATGGGAGCAATGCAGAGCCATCTTCCTGGACAAATTCTACACCAAACAGAAGACGGCCAGCCTAAGGAGCAAGATCACCAGCTTCAGACAAAATGACTCTGAACCGGTGAGCGAAGCGTGGGCAAGATTTAAAGAGTACCAAAGAGAGTGCCCGCATCATGGATACTCAGACGAGCATATCCTCAACATCTTCTATGATGGAGCAAGCTGGAATGTCAAGAACTCTCTCAACGCAGCCAGCAATGGAGATTTCATGACGAGGAACCAAGAGGAAGCTTACACTTTGATAGAGAACCTTGCCACAAGCTCCAGTAACCTGAATGAGGAGTATGATAGATCAAGGAAAGGAGGGAACTCAGAGAGCAAAAAACTAGAAGAGATGAGCGCAAAGATCGACATGCTTATGCAAAGAGATCAAAGGGCAGTCAATGCCGTTGAAAGTTATGGCGAAGGGGCTTTCTACTTTCCAAATCAAGAGCCCCAAGATCAACAAGCTGCAGTCAACTTTGTGGATGGCCAAAATCTTGAACAACAAGCCGCGGTGAACTACATTGGTGGACAGAACTATCCACAAAACAGAGGATTCCAACAACCAGCTTATGGACAGAACCAAGCACCGAGGATCCCACAGGGACAACAAGCCTATCGACACCCAAACTACGGGCAGAACCAACCATTTGGGCAAGGCTTGGGGCAAAACGGTAACCAGAACGCAAACTTCAACCAAGGAGGGTACCAACAGAAGCAACCTTTCAACTATTTCCAACCGCAGAATCAAGCCCAAGTTCAAACCGGTGGAAGCTCTGCTCCAGCTCCTCAAGAATCTAAGCTTGAGGCAATGATGCAACAGTTGATTCTCAACCAGCAGAAATCAGCAACAGAGATCAACAAAAAGGTTGACACCATATTCCAAGACATGAACAACAGATGGGAATCTCTTTCCGCACATGTCAAGAAGCTGGAGACTCAAGTTGCTCAAACCGCAGAAGCTGTCCAAAGACCAAGTGGGGTTCTTCCTGGAAGAGGAGAACATAACCCAAGAAAAGACCACTGCAACGTTGTCATCTCTGCTGAAGATGAAGTGCCAGATCATGTGAGAGAGGTGGACGAGATTGAAAGACTCCTCTATGGATCTGCACTTGTGCAGGATGAGGTACACATTGTAGCCAAGGCTGATGCTCAAACCGTGGAGAAGGTTGAGAAAAAGGTTGTGCAGCCAGTTGGAGTCAAAGCTATGATATCACCTTATGAAAAACTCCCATATCCGAAGAAGGTTATCACTAAAGCTCAAAAGAAGGCAATCTGCAAATTCAGAAAAGACTTGAGTGATATCGGAGTTAAGCTTCCAGAGCTCAATACAATGCAAGAAGCCTATGTCCAAATGATGCTCATCAAGGACATTCTAGATCACAAGGAGGAAGTAGCGGAACTTCTAGACATCTCTACAGCGCTGATCGATCAACAAGTCCCACCAAAGTCTCTCCCTAAGCTAAAGTCACCAGGGAAGTTCACACTGTCTTGTTCCCTTGGTAAAATAACCATGAATGATGCTCTTGTGGATAGTGGAGCCAATGTCAATGTCATCTCAATGGAAATGGTGAAGAAACTCGGTATTGAAAGCATGGAGCCAAACACATCCTCTCTCATGTTTGGGGATTCGTCTTCCACAACCCCCACAGGCCTCATCAAGGATTTTCCTTTGAAAATTGGAGGATGCACGATCCCTATAGACCTCACAGTTGTAAAGATGGCAACTACGAAGAGAGTTCCTTTGGTCCTTGGTACTCCATTTCTCGCAACAGTTGGAGCATGTATTGACTTCTCAAATAAGAAGGTCACACTCCTCAATGTCAACAAGGCTGTCTCCTACCC
Source organism: Moricandia arvensis (assembly GCA_905132765.1). Taxonomy (NCBI): domain Eukaryota; kingdom Viridiplantae; phylum Streptophyta; class Magnoliopsida; order Brassicales; family Brassicaceae; genus Moricandia; species Moricandia arvensis. Next base: position 99,901 of record CAJHQP010001105.1, read on the forward strand.
GATCCAGTCTTCAATGAATACTGGTTATTGTGGAACAATCACTCGTGAAAACACATCACCCGAGAAAGAAGCGAAACCCTATGATGAAGTTGTGTTATGGAGTCACGATGGAAGCAAGTTTGTGGAGAGCGGTCAACGCCTCAAACCACACCTCGCCTACACTGAACCCCCTGGAAGAGAAGACGATGTCTCCCTGGGAGAACCGACCCAAAGTTAAAAGAGCCAATCGAAAGTCAAGCTAACGACTGTAAACAAGCGCTTGGTGGGAGGCAACCCACTGGTAAGTGTGAGTAAGTTTTATTTTTGTTTTAAAAAAATTTAAAAAAAAAATAAAATAATAATAAAATATATATATATATATATATATATAACCTAAAAGAAAAAAAAAAAAAAAAAAAAAAAAAAAAAAGTGTTGTGAATCGATCGATTTGGTTTTCAAGCAAACCATGGATCGATCGATCCAAGTTTTGCGAATGCATAACACATAAAGTAATCGATCGATCGGTTTTTCCCATCGATCGATTGGACCGAAAACACCAAATTTCGCAACGTGCATCGATCGATCCATTTTTTTTATTAAAATGAATCGATCGATGGAGACTCGGGAAACGCGATTTAAAAGGCTAAAACCAACCTCACATCGATCAAAACCTCAAAAAACTCATCATCTCCGAAAATCCCCAATTCCAAACACCCATATCTCTCTCAAAAATCAACGGTTTTTCACGATTCAAAGTCCTAATCCACTTGATTTTTGATTATCTATCTGATTCTACAACTCGTTTTCATCCAGAACAAGGTATGCTCCTCGAATCTACTGATCCAAAAACGTGTTCTTGAGCAAAATCCGGGTTTCCGGAAATCTTGTTTATATGTTGATTCTTTGATTGAATATGCATTATATAGATGTTTAAGCATGGATTAGAACACTATTGCTCTTGATTAACGAGTTTAGAACAAGATTTGAGATGATTTAGGGTTTGAGTAAAATTTCAAATTAGGGATTTTGGAACCAATTGATTTCGCTTACATATACATGTTGAAATGAGTTCTTAGACAGATTATAACCATGGTGATAGCAAATCATTGTTGAATTGATTAGAAGATGTATGAAATTTGTGAAATGGTTGATTTTGTTCATTAATGCTAAGTAACTAAGAAATTGTTGAACTTGTGATAGTATTGTACTACCTAGAGACACATATATTGAAATACTCACTTGTTTAAAATTTTCCGTTTTGCAGATAATGACGAGAACAAAAGCATCCGCAAAGAAGCCAGCACGAGAGGAGAGCCCAGAAAGGCATGAGGCACAGAGGGCAAAAAGGTGGGATAAGTCTGATACCACCCACTACAACAAAATGAAGAGTGTAGCCGTTCCGGCTACTCAGCTAGCATGCCCTCAAACACTGATCAAACTGGGAATCAATGCAGACATTGAAGGGTTGTTCGAAAATATGGGTTTGAGACGATTATGTGGCCTCGCCGAGCCTACCTATCCAGAGTTGGTGAGGCAGTTCATAGCCTCAGTCTATGTCACTTACCCCAGCGACGGACGAGATGGTTTGATAGCATTTGTGGTGGAGAAGCGGTACTTCGAAGTGTCCTTCAAAGACTTATGCGAGATGTTTGGGATGAGTGCAGGAGAGACGACAACCGGTCTTTATTGGACGGAAGATTTGATGCAGTTCTGGGACGTGATTGGCAGTGGAGACTATGGGTCTCCTCATTCGAAGGAGGCACTCATCAGGAGTCCAGTTTTACGCTACGCCTCGCGTCTCATCGGCTCACTGCTGTATGGGACAACGACTTCTGCCTCCGTCACGCAGTGGGAGTTATTGCTGCTCTTCCAGGGAGTGAGGCATCTATTGCCAGAGTTTGCAAATTCCTCATACCCACCTGCCACTTCATTCAACATGGGAGCGGTGCTGGCCGCAAACCTTGCAGGGTTCAAAGGGAAGATTTCAAAATCTCGGAACAGGACATGCGGTTTTGGTGCAGTAGTCACCACCATCTTGAGGCATGTAGGCATTGACCTCGAGAGGCATCAGCTGGTCACAGACAGAGCAGGACGCATTGATTGGAACTACATCGATCTTCAGTCTCTGATCAGCAAGGAGTTCATCGCCGGACCATACTCCAAGATTGGCATCAGTGGTCCTTATGTTTATGTCTTCCAGGACAGAGCAAGGAGGACCCTTTACTGCACTCTCCCTCAGCCAGCTCTCACTGCTCTGGTTTCGCGAGAAGCAGTGGAGTTCCTACCACCTGCCGCCGTACTAACAGAGAAACCTGCCTTCTTCAAACCAAAGTACCAGGGCAAGGGTAAAGCTGTAGAGGTTGAAACGCAAGATGAGGCTGCAGAGGACACTGCAGAAGACGATGATTCCCAGCCCCATCAGTTGCTACCATCTGACTCGAGCCAGTACAGTTTGGACGAGCTGCCACCGAACGCCACTACCCGCCAACATCAACAGTGGACGACTCAAAGCATAAAGAAGAACAATGACATGCTGCACAGGATTTGGGCCGCCATTTCCCGTATCAGACCATGTCGCTGCAACAAAGATGATGTCGTCCAGCGTGAGCAGTCTCCATCCACCTCTGGTTCCGGTTCGAGTGGAGCACGCAGGCAAAGGAAGAGATCCAAGAGGACTGAGGACACCGGTACATCTGGAGCCGCAGATGAGGACTAGGGCTACCACCGCCCAGTATGGTCAAGTGTTCTTTTACGCGCTATTTACTATTTTTATTTGACATTTTTATGATTTGATTTTTCAGTGGTTACACCAGGGATGGTGTAAACTAAGTCTGGGGGGAAGTACTTATCGTACTCTCATTTTGAGTTTGCTACTTATTTCTTTTTCAGGATTTCTTTTGGTTTATTTTTAGTTTTGTGTGATTTATTTTGATTCATATTTTGCTTTGCCTCCTAAACAACCTAATAACTAATATCTGAGTACCATTCTTTGAGCTACAAACTGCAGATTGTGAAACATGGAAAGAATCCACAAAACTTTGATCAACCAACATCCATGCTTGCAAGAGTAACCAAAGGATCCAAACTGACCGACCATTCAATCTACTCAAAATTTTCTCATCTTGGGGCTTGATATACACATGATCGGAATCTCTCTTCAGGACTAAGGAAACAACGAAGTCTATACCAATCCGGTTCCCCTCTCTTTCCCCTTCAATAAAAAGAAAAAAAAAAGAAGATAAGTAAATCATCTACAACTTTTAAGAAGTAAACCAAGACAAAAATCAACTTGGGAAACATGATGATAAATCATAACTCAGTATGATTTGAAGGATAAAGGTCAAAAAGAAGTGATCAGGGCTTGGTGGCTACAACCATTAAGACTTGCATCATGGAAGCCTGTCCAAAATCTCGGTCAATTAAAAAAAAATACCAAATACCCTCGAAATAAAGGGAGACATTGACTGAGTGGAGCGAGAAGAAAGAGGGGAAATGAACCGGAAAAGACCAATCGCATTGTCAAAAGCCTGAAAGAGTAAGAATCCATGAGTCTTTTGATCGATATCCCCAAGATGAGACCGCACCTTAAATTTTAAAAAGGTCGGCAGTGGAAACTTTGGACACTTCTTGCAAAGCTGTGGTTTGAAGATAGTTGAGAAATAAGGATGGGGTAAAAGTAAGTGGAATCCTTTCTAAATGTTGGTACTAACTGATGTGGTTTAAAACCAACATATGGTGAAAATGGTTGTTTACAGGTATTAGCTGTTTTTCTTGTCGGATATTTGCTTGAGGGCAAGCAAATGTTCAAGTCTGGGGGGATTGATGTATCTAGGTTTTTACGTGTTTAGTTGTCTGTTTCATTATGTTTTTCTCGGTTATTCGCTTGTTTTCGTTTGTGTTTCAGGTAATTAGGTAATAAAGCGCGTTAGGAACAATTGGCAACTACATACTGGATTTCCGAAGAATTCCGTACCAACCCGAAGGAGTTAGAGCAAGAAACGAACAACGGATCAAGCCGAAAGACGAGCCACAAAGTCCAATCGATCGATGGAGGTTTACTATAAAAACCCATCGATCGATGCAGAACTGCGGAAGAAGCTGAGCTAAAGTAATCGATCGATTGCACAATGCAATCGATCGATTGAGCCTAACTCCAATCCACCAAACTTCACTGGCATCGATCGATTCATTTTTATTCCAAAAATGAATCGATCGATTGGAGTCCTGCGGCCACCAACTTCACCAACCCAATCCCACTTCACCAAGAACTCCACTTGACAGCTGCACCAACTCACCCTTTCATTATTTCTGGAGCTTTTGGAGGCCTTCACATGTGTATAAATAGAGGGGTTGCATCCCATCCCAAATCATCAAATCCAATCTCATCTCACTCTCATCCCATCACAACACAATCTATCTATCTTAGTTTTAGTTCTTGTTCTTAGTTTAAGTTCTTGTTTCTGTTATTGAAGTTTGAAGTTATATTTGAAGTTTGAAGTTTGAAGTTCATCGATTACTTGAAGAGAAACTCTTTCTCTTCCTAGAGAAGCTTTCTAAATCCCTTTACTCTATTGCTTTTATGAAATCTATTATGTCTTGTGTTCAAGTTAATATGTGTGAGTAATCTATTAGTTAGGCAAAGGTGATTCAAGGGAATCCATGAATCACTGAAATTAATGTGTTAATCAAGGGAAAATAATCATCTGGTTCTTCATCTAAATTAATCTTAATGCTTGAATTAGAAGGTACACCTAGTTCATGATTAATAGGAAATTAACACACCAAAAGTGATAGTTAAAATCCCGAAAAGAATCTAGATGAGCAAAGTTCTGTAACCAACGAGAGTTGTTGTTATAGACTTTGTGAACATATCGAACCTGTTAAGAATGCATGTTTAGGATTATGAATATGGCGAGAGTTGATATTTGAAATTCTATAACATAGGGTTTAGTACTGCGAGAGTAGGCTAAACTATTTGAAGTTGTTTGAGTTCAAGAACGGTTCTAAATCATATTCCTTGATTAATACTTGTTTCATGATAAATGTATTTCCCGAGAATCACCCAAAGCCTAACGCCTTTTAAATTATAAATCAAATTTAAATCATTAGCAATTGTGACAAACGAACAAACAAACCAAAACCCCTCATATCTGTTCTAGCTTAACTTTACTCTCAAAGTTCCATAGTGTAACCTTGGTCCTTGTGGATTCGATCCCTAAGTACTACCGCGCATTACCGTGCACTTGCGGTTGGTTTTTAGTGGTAAAACCTGAGCACATCAATCCATCAACACCAGTCTCATCAGCTTTGTTACTTTGTCTACACTTGACTGTCCTATTGGATCTCTAGTTTGCTCCTTCATATTATCCTTACATACCCAAACAAGATCAAAGACACAAAAAGCTCAAGTGAACCTTTTGATTAGCTAAATAATTTACGGTTATATGTATGGGTTAAACAAATCATATGGTGGCTTATTTACTAAACGTTTTTGTGTTTCTGTACAAATATACATGTGTTATTTTGTTACTTTACATCTTTTTATTGTCTGTTACATTGTCTCATAATCTATTTGTTTCATCTTCTCATAACACATATATGACAGATGAGATTTTTTCTCTAGTTGAAAAACGAATTATATTCTTCATCCTCAGTCACCGGAAATTGCATATACTCGCTGGAAATATCTTTTACTCACCGAGATTCGCTTTCAGTTCTTTCAAATCGCTTTGAATGTTAATTTTAGGGATTTCTGGGTTTCAAAAAACCAAAAGGATCCTCTTTTGAATTAGAGTTAACGCCATTAACGTTAAATTAGCGTTTAACTTTTTTAAGTTTAATTTTGTATACTTAATAAGGAGTTCGGGATTAATTTTGCGCAAATTGTAGTTGGGTATTAAAAGTGCTAATTGCAAATACTTCAGGAATTAAAAACTCATTTTCCCGATAAAAACACTTATGTTAAGAAAGTTATTACCTTTAAAATATGATTAAATATATGAATTCAACCAGTTATAACAAATACATAATTTAATTGGTTCTACAGTATCTAATCAATATAAAAGTTGCATTCAAATGTTATAACTATTTATAATATGAAACAAACAAAAAAATCTCTTACACTACTTATAGGAATCATAAGGAGTAATATCTACCACTAGTGTTGGTGCATGTCTGTTGATAGAAGAAAGTCCTCTGTTTTTCTCTAACCCCACCATGCTGATCTTTAAAAAATCATTAGTATTTTGTAATGTTTAAGTACATTTATACAGTGCAGCTTAAGTTTTTTTTTTATCTCAAACCTATAAAAAATCCAAATTAATTTTACGAGTAAATACAGTCCACAGATGAACCTCTTTTTTAAATAATCAAATAAACTGTAAATAATGAATTTATATTTGTGTGACCACTTGATGGATTATAGTTGAAATTCAAATATCGTCTACTACTAAACCACCATTGTATGGTTTTCTTAAGTTAAGTGTATTGTACATTTGATTATTTAATATGACCTTACGTGTTTTGCTTTCTGTAAAACATTATTTTTGATTTCAATGTTTGAAATTATAACCATATTATTATATATGAATATATTAAGGTTCATGACCAGCTTGGTCAAAGCTAACGAATGAATTAGTTGAAGTCTTAGTTTAGAAACTCAGATACTCAAATTCTTTCCCAAGACGTTTATACAGCCCTTAATACATCATAACCATATATATAGTATAAAATTACATAATAAAATAGGACACATTCCCTTATTGAGAGGTGTGAAGAGGCAAGGAGTTGAAAAACTGTGGGACGTTGGGACTATTAGTTAGTCCTAATCTGTTTTTGGTCGAAGGTTCCGATCTAAGAATGTCCCAACAACAAAGGACCTCAACCTTTTTTTCATCTGGTTTTGACTGATGAAATTGGAAGACATACAAAAGTAAAATCCAAAAGCTGGCGGAAGCTGAAAACACTATAAAATCCCCATAAACATAACTCACATGAAAGAATTTCAAATCTGAACAACTAGTAACACATACAAAAAAAATTAAGAATTTTTTTATGTTTACCACATTATTAATATTATTTTTTATTTTTATTTGATTAAAAATATATTTTTATAAATATAAATTTTTTAAGAGGTAAATTTTTAAAAAATTAATTAGAATTCTAATTTTTATATTCTTAAACCCTACTCCATCCTACTTCCACCCTATCTTCGCCCTACCTCCACCCCTCAACTCTAAACCTTAAGTATTAGATTAATTAATTCAATGGTTGTATTTTTTTTCTTAAAAAATAAGGATAAAAATAAATAAGATAAATATAAAAATTGATACTATGAAAATGAAAGTTGTATTTCTTAACAATTTCTCAAAAAACTAAATATTTCTTCTTCTTTTTCCTTATAACGAAGGTCAAATATATATGTCGTATGGTCTAATTACTTATAGTTTAGATTTTCTACCCATACAAACTACTCCTAACAACGACACCATCGAGGTAAAATTCATCATCTGTATGTTTTAGTTACTTACAGTTTCGATTTTTTATTATTATCCACATAAGTTACTATTACAACTACGTCGGTCAAATATTTATTATCAGCCGTGTGATTTTTTTTTAATTAATTTTACCTTTTCTTTTATTTTCTTATCCATATGAACTACCATTACAACTAGGACTAAGAAAATGTATGTAGTATCCGCTTTGACCATTTGTCTGTTTCATTCTAATTAAAAAATTGAATAACCATAAAAATAAAATATTAGTTAGATTGACTTACTAGTTAGATTATGTATTCTAATTAACTCTAGTATCATGATAAGTTTATTAAAATTATAACCTAAAACCAATTAAAGTGATTGTATTGGTCTACATCTCTTACATACTATTCAAATTTTCTAAAATTCCAATATAGAATATTTTCTGCACATTCTTTAGAGATTAATAAGTTATGATCCATTAATTCTTACTTGATCTTTAATAAATCACAACAAAAGACTTCACCATGTGTACATGTAAGTGTCAACGACAAGTCTACACAAAGGCTAAAAGGTCAACAAGACCACACAACATTTCTTACTATTAGCTTGCAAAGGCTGTTCGTTGGACTCTCTCTACAAAAAGTTGGTTTCACCTCTCTCGTCTTTTTCTCTATATAATTCTCATCTCTCACATTTTCTTTTATTGCATTCTCCAACTAAACCTCAAATTCCATTTACCTTCTCACTATTTTCTTCTCCTGCTTACTACCTCCAATAGCAATGGATAACACCAACCGTCGTCGCCGTCGTAAGCAACAGAAAGTCACTATCCATGACTCTGAAGGTCCCTCTCTATATTCCCTACTCTTTCTACATCGAAATTTTACTTTTTGCGTAATTTTTCATGGGTCGGAGCAAGAACATATGATGCCTTTTTTTTGTAAATCTTGAAAGCATTTTTAGCTTCGATTATAAATTTAATTCACTTCTACATTAGTTACACACCTCATGCTAAGTAACTTAAAAACGTAGCAGTATAACGTTTCTAATTTAACAAAAGAAAAAAATTAATTTTTCTTTTGTTACTTTATCATTTGTTTTAACGTTTAATTGGTTGAATATAACTATCTGCAGAAGTGAGCAGTGTCGAATGGGAGTTTATAAACATGACAGAACAAGAAGAAGATCTCATCTGTCGAATGTATAGACTTGTCGGTGACAGGTAACAGTTCCTTTTTTTTCTACTTCTTCTTCTATCAATTATCTCGGCACAAAGGAAAGTGATATTGTAATAATGTATACAATGGTAGGTTAGTGTTTCTATTTTAACAAACGTTAATCTAGGCATGTACGTATTTACCCAAGTTTGTAGTTTGTATAGTATATCATGTTCTACATGAAGCACATGGCGTCCACTATTTTCTTATAACATTTGATTATAGCTAGGAAGCTATCACGTTCATTAAATTATATACGTACACATAAATTCATATATAAAAGTATTAAAAATGCTTGGATCGCTCTAAAATGGAATCTGAATTGAGAAATAAATTTAAATGCTAACAAAGTAAATATATTTTTTCTTATTAGGTGGGATTTAATAGCAGGAAGAGTGCCAGGAAGACAACCAGAAGAGATAGAGAGATATTGGATAATGAGAAATAGCGATGGCTTTGCTGAGAAACGACGCCAACTTAACCACTCCTCTCACAAAAATAACAAACCTCACCATCCACGTTTTTCAATTTATCCTTCTTAGTTTTTAATGTCATTGTATTTTGTTTTGCTTTCTGCCCCCACCACACAAAAAAAGTTGATAGATGTTTAGTTGTACTGTTGTAGTATTGTTTAGTGTAACATGCTTAAAGTTAGCGTAACGAAACTATTTTGTTTGTATTTCTTTTTGTTTTAATAATATAGCAGGTTCCAATTAGTATTTAGAAAAGGTTACATTTACCAATCAACTATTGATCAGTGTGCTTAAGGTTGTTTAATCCATTTACAACCAGTTTAAATAGTAACAAAAAGCAGGGGTTTGAGCTAAATGTTGAAATTGGAGTGGTTTTGATTTTTGAGTTTTTGATAGAATTTTGATGATTTTTGGTGAATTTAGGTCTGTTGTTATGAATATTATTAAGAGAAATCTATCAAAGTACCACTTAACCGTATAAAAGCTCCCCAAATGATATATATACATTACAAAAAAAAATCAGAGTTCCATTATTTTGTATGAGCAATTAAGATGCTTAATTTACAAATTTGTTATTGTCAACAACGTGCCTTGAATGGTGACTAAGACTGTTTAAATTGCATTAAATGAGATATTTTTCTTAAGGTCCTTAAATAAAGTGACTTTGAATAGTGATCAAAGAATAGAGAATTATTTAGTTCTTTATCATTCTTATAAAATTACATTATTCCTATAATGTATATATACTAAAGTAAAAAAATAGTTGATATTAATTAGAAAGAAATGAAAGCTAAATATTAAAAACTTATCAATATTAATTGACGTACAACAGAATTTTTTTGTAGTATAAAAGTTAGAAAAGATTAATATTTCAGAAATAATTTGATGGTAATTATGTTTTTATACAGAACTATTATATATTTTAATTTTATGTTACAAAAAGTTATTATGTTTAACTAAAAATTTACTTTGATAGAATTTTAAAAAGCAAAATTTGAATACTTGTGAATTCGCTTTAAGTCTCCACCAGAGTATGAACTTGGCATTTATTTAAAGAACATTTTAAAATAATTTTATTATGTTTTAGTTAAAATTTCAAGGTTTTTTGTTTTTGATTTTTTTCTAAGAACAGCCAAATAACCGACCAATGGTTTTAAGTTTTGTTTTTATTTTCCTGTGAATTCAGTTCTTTTTTATCACATTCTATTCGTTTTCCATTGATAATACCAATTTGGTAAATTCATAGGAATTAAAAACAACTATGTAATAGATTTTTTAAATGCTTTGGAATTTATCTACAATTATATTTATTTTCCAATATTTTGTATCAATCAATATTATTAAAACAGGATCACTTCTATTTTTTACCCTTACAACTACCTGGCATATTATTTCTTTTGCCACTGGTCTTACTTTTAAATATACTAACTGCCATTACTTTAGTATTTATACTTATTATGCAATTTAATTATATTATAACATCTCGTTTTATTCCTATATTTTAAGGATCCATAATGTACAAGAAGTTACTAAAAAGAAAACAAATATTTTTTGAAAAATCACGGAGAAGATCAACAAATATATGCATTGTCAATGATTGATTTTGGTATGGGTAAATTAAAATTTTCTTTTTTTGTCTTACTCATGTTTGGTAAAAAGAAAATAAATAAAATGAGTACATATATAATAATAACATAAGATATTTTATATTATTGATACATAATTAAAGAAAAATATGACTTTATGAAAAACACAAATATAAAAATAAAAAATTCAAAAAAAAATAAAACAAAAAATATACCCGTTCTTTTAGGTCGGGTCAAAATCTAGTTGAAGATTAAAACTGTAGTAACAATTATGTAATAGACTTTTTTATTGTTTCAAAGCCTGAAAAGTCGTGGCGCGGCGTTATGGTGATACATCGATGATAATAGCACAAATCACTATCCTACATGTCATAGTCTAATTTTACAAATACTTGTATATATATATATATATCCTAACACCTTTTTTAATGGTTGGCTCATTCCAGCTTGAATATCCTTCTCATATATCCTTGTTACGAAGAGAGTTATCGAGGAGTTTTGTCTACTTTGTCCATGGCCATGGGACCACGCACACGAGATGGTTTTTTACATTTGTTCCAACTTTTCAACGTGAGAACGCTTCTAAAATAGCATAGAGTTAGCGTTTTTTACTTTTGGTTTAAGTCAACAAGGACAGTGTCCTTCATTTTTACTCATAAAAGTTCATTTTATTGGTAACGAACTACTTATTTTACATGAAAGATAGGTCATGATTGTTTGTTAATCATCTGTGAACGTTTTGAAATTTTTAACGACGCGATCCCACAACCAATGATTCACACATAAATCCAGAAGTCACAATCTCAATTAAAATTGAGGAATTGTAGGCCTAATAGTAAATTCAGTGCCAATTACAATAGGCCCAAATTGATAATAAGGTACGACCGATAAAACAGTATTGGGTTGAAATTATCTGTCCAAATGCATTTTTCATAACTACTCAGTTGAAAGTTCACCAGTATTGGGCCAGATTGAGCTATGCGTAAGACTTATCTAATTCGGGTATTCTAAATTACTTAAAATCATCACATTAACTCTGATTAGATTCGGTGAGTTCGGACTATATTATTCTGGTTGTGGGTAATTTCAAAAGATTTAACTTTAAAGAATTTAGTTCCAAACGAATCATTCGGATACCCAAGTAATTATCCACTATATATCTTTGTATGTTCATACCTTTTTTTTTTTGCCAAGGATATGTTCATACTTGTATGGTTTTTTTTGATAAAACTTATATATGGATAGTTTTTTGTTATTCTTACCTAACCTAGTAGGATACAGGTAGGATCGGATCGATTCTTTTGTTCTGCTGGTGATTTCATGCGATGATTTACTGTGCAAGAAAACTAAAGAAAGGATAATTAAATTGTCACAAAGAGCTGAATTTTCATCGACTAGTAGGAGAGTTGTTTTGTGGCAACCCTCAAAACACACATCATTTGTTTAGAATTTTAGATATCAGTTAGATCTATAACAATATATTTGAATAAACCCCTAATATATATATACGACTCAATAAATCACATTGATTGAGGTTTGATAACTTTTCTTTGGGTTTGTGTCTGATAAATTTGATACAATTACATCATGTAACTTGGAGACAGGATGATACATATATAAACCGTATATTAAACATCATTATCAAGAAATTAAAATATAACTTTAACTTGATCAAACAATGGAATATGTATTTATGCTTTCTTTTGGTTCGTCTAATAAGAATAGGCCAATATTAGTAGAAAATTAAAAGATTAATGAAAATTAACTAGAACCTCATACACTGTCGTTCAATCATATGCCCAGAGTACTGTTACTCTATAATTCTTTTTTTTACTCTATAATTCTTTTTTTTACTCTATAATTCTTAACTCAAGAAGAAGAAAAACGTGTAATGAAGCTGTTATATATGAAGCTGGTAGCTTTATAACCTCACTTATATTAGTCATACTTTATCAATATCGGTTTTCAATCTCAAATAACAATTTTATTCAATATCTGCATACATCTGTAGAAATGTTTGAAGATAATTAAAAGGATAATAAGGAGAGGAGTGAGTACGTACTGATCTCTTGTTAGGGTTTATATGGAAGATATATTTAATCCTTCTTTTACTAGCAGAATGTTTGCTGAATTTGTTGAGCCAATTCTTCGGCACTTAGTTGGCACTCAATTCCAATCTATCAAAAGAAAAATAGTGAGAGAGATATATATTGTCAATCAATATCATAGTATTCATCTAAAATTGATATAGACTATTCTTTTTTGTACAACCATTGTGCCATTATGCTATCGGATATAAATTAACTAAGAGCATCAATAATGATAAAGTATTCCAAATGACAATTTTTATCTAAAGAATATTACGTTTAATATAATATAATAGATTTACTTAATTAAGTCTAATTTATAAACAAACATGTGTTACAAAAATTTAAATAAAGGGTTCTTAAAGTATTTTATTTGAAAGATTTACATTTTCCCTCTATAAAAGTGTCTCACTAGACATGCTTCAAGTCTTGACCAATAAGCAAAACCAGTAAGCCAGATCAGCATGTGAGTTGTGACAATCTGACATACCCTATATTCGTGAGAATTTATGTCTATATATATACAGTATATGAGAACTATGTATCTTACACTGATTTTCTTATATTTTATGAACTGTGTATAAAGTTATGTGACTGAAACATTTATTAGTTATTACAATACCCTACCGTTTTCCCCAACCATAAATTACACTCATTACAAATTTAAAATAATAAAACCAGTGAAAGTTAAGTAAGATGATTATTCGAACGTACCTTGATGGTGAAAGAATTAAGCATGGTTTCATCGACGGTGTTAATATTAACCTGAAGAATCTCGAGAGCCAAGTCCTCAAGAGCAGCAACTATCTTCATAACCTGTCCAGGGATCTTATGCGACACCGTTTTGAGCAGCACATTAGCTCCCGAGAACTTCACTTCCACGTCAGCCAAAGCCGACTTAGAGTTAGCCACGAGCTCATTTATCACACTACTCTCACGGTTACTACTAACTGAAGGAGAGGAAGAAGATGAAGCTGGAGAATATGGAGGTGGGTCGCCTAAGCTACTACCACCGGCCAATGAGCTATAAGAACGAAGAGGAGGCTGTGGGATGAGTGGTAGTTGCGGAGGATGGGCCAGGTATGGGCTTGTAGGCTGAGGTGTTCGAGGGCTTATAGGAGGAAGAAGGAGATGATGGTGGTGGTTGATGCGTGGGCTAAGAGGCGGTTTACGCGGGCTTAGGACAGGTGGTGAAGGACGAGGGCTCGGGACTAGTCTCGGGCTAAGGACTTCTGCGTATGTCTTACGTTGTTTCTTGGCTTCTAGAGATTGAAGAACTTGTTGTAGCTCGCTTATGTATTCCACTACTCCTCCTATAATCGATGCTTGGTCCCCCTTTTGTTAATTATGATCAAAGCAAAAGACAATATTAGTCAATATAGACATTATAATCTATCACATTGTAACATAAAAGAGAGAAAAGAAAAGAGATGATTAGTGGGACCAAATATCATTACAATTGTCATTGTTTCTAAAAAGCACAGATATAATTAATACTTTTGTTGTAAATTGTTATTGGTGGTAATAAGAGCTGATATGATAATTAGTATTTGATGACCAAATGTTTAATAATAATGACTATTAGGCGCTACGTACCAAAGTAGTGACACAAAAATATATGGATGTGCGAATCTATACCCTTTTGACGTAGAAACAAGGCATAAGAGAACGCAAAACAGTTAAGTGCTCGTTCATTTGCTTTCTCCTGTTACGTTCCACGGTTACGTGAGATATCTTTTGTTGCCCATCTTGCTTATTCTCTTCTTCTTCTTCTTCTTCTCCATCGTCTTCTTCTTTCTCTTCTTCCTCGGTTTCTAGTCTTTTCCTCTTCTTCTTATGAGATGAAGTTCCATGGTTTGGATCAGTTACTAACTCTTTGGAACTTGTGGTTCCATCTTTAAGTGTAGATATATCTCCAGCGCCTTCAAGACTCTCTAAGATATCAAATAGATCATCTCCGGCTAGTGACGTGTCGACGAATTCACACTCTTCAAGAAGATCCTGCATCTCTCGCATAGTGACTAGATATTGCTTCTCTCTCTCTTCCTTGTTCGTTGTTTTTATCTTATGGTTTTGGATACAAAAAAGGTTGAATAAAATAAAGATTTAGAGAAAGAAGGAGAGGCAAAGAGACATATCAAGTTGGGAGAGAGATAGAGATAGAAACAGTGGATGCCAAAAGGAGTAAATATGAGAGACTCACATTCATCGAGGACTATACCATCGCTATCAAATTTCAATATTTATTAGTAATATTTTGATAGGGTTATTTATTATTCGGTTTGTGCCGTTGGATGAAATTTGGGAGCGAATCTAGGTTTTTTTCCGGTGTGTCATTGATGTTATACATAAATATAGGGTGCGTTTGATTATATACCTTATTAAAATAATTTATGGATTTTAGTGAATAATCAGAAGCTCGGTGTGGAGATGAGAGCTAACTTAACGTTGAAAACAAGTTTCTTTCTTTGTGTTTAAGTTCTCTCTCTCAGTTTGAAGTTCTCTCGTGTGTATTTGTTTGGAAAATAAGAAAACAAGAACTGAAAGTGTAAAGACACAGGAATTTAACGAGTTCGGGCCCTTGGGAGGACGCCTACGTCTCGCCGGAGAAGATCCGGAAAATCCACTAAGAACTTGCTCAAAACCGAGCCTTTAATCTTTACACTTTTTTCTCTGCTTTTCTCTCTGTTACGCACACGTAGTACAGACATATTAGTTCTGTATATAAAAGGGACAGGAAGAAGTCTTGGAGACCAAGCCAGAGTTAACTTAAGTGATCAGCTTCTAACTCTAGTTCCTTTTGTCCCTTTGCGCCATTAACACCAAGAGCAAACGGCTCGTTGCAGGCCTGCAATTCTTGTCTCCTCTTTTGGTGTGTTGCTTCAGTGTACGGTTCTGTCTCGTATCAGAGATCACAAGTTTGTAGAGGATAAACTTATCCTTTGAACCCTCTGTTTCAGAATGAGGCACTTGCCTTTTATTTTCTGCTGAAACCTTCTCCCTGAAACCAAGTCTTCAGTCTTGTCTTATTTCAAAACGGTTTCAACGGTTTCTTCTTCTTCAACTCTGTTATGAACAGAACTTCGGATTCAAACTAACCTCCACAAAACTCCACCTTGGTTTGAATACCAACCCCAACTTGATCCTTTTCTTAGTGTCCTTGGATTTTCCCTTCTCCGGTAACTTGTTCTTCTCACTTAGTGACTTGAAATTCTGAGCAGCTCCAATGCCTCTTGAAGCTTACTCACAGGAACTGTCTTGGTGAAAATATCTGCAGGATTCCACAGAGTTGACACCTTACTCACCTTGATCTCTCCATCAGCAATCTTGTCTCTAATGAAATGCAACCGCACATCAATATGTTTTGTTCTGTCATGATGTACTGAGTTCTTTGCTAATGAGATAGCACTTTGTGAGTCACACATAACTTCAACTTGTTCCTGCGCAAAACCCAGCTCTGCTGCTAAACCCTTCAACCAAACTGCTTCTTTAATACTCTCTGTTAAAGCCATGTATTCAGCTTCAGTTGTGGACAATGCTACAACTCTTTGTAACCCTGACTTCCAGCTTATAGCATTTCCACCTGCAGTGAATACAAACCCAGTAATTGACCTTCTCCTATCTGGATCAGCAGCATAATCTGAGTCACAAAACCCCTTGATTTCCAGACTGTCTTGCTTCCTGTAAATGAGCTTGAGATCCAGTGTTGCTTTGATGTATCTTAAGACCCATTTAACAGCCAACCAATGCTCTTTCAACGGCTTGCTCATGTATCTACTAACAACACACAATGGATAGGCAAGATCAGGTCTGGTACCTATCATTGAGTACATAATACTACCCACAACATTAGAGTAGGGAATGGTCTTCATGTAATCAGCTTGAGCAGCTACTTCTTCCTCTTCAGCAGCTCTGAGTTTAAAATGAATTCCCAATGGTGTCATAACACCTTTACACTGCTCCATTCTGAATGTATGTAAGACCTTCTTTAAGTATTCTCCCTGAGATATTTCCAGTGTTCCCTTAACTCTGTCTCTCTTGATTTCCATACCCAAAATCTTCTTAGCCTCTCCCAAATCTTTCATTTCAAATTCATTACTCAGCAAACTCTTCAACTCTTGAATCTTTTCTTTGTTCTTTGCTGCAATAAGCATGTCATCCACATATAAAAGTAAATATATGTATGACCCATCTTCAAGCTTCTGAAAGTAGATGCAACTATCATAGTTACTTCTTTGATATCCAGAATTCTTCATGAAGGTGTTGAATCTCTGGTTCCATTGACGTGGTGCTTGTTTGAGCCCATATAGAGATTTTTTCAAATGACACACCTCTTCATCAGCTCCTGTCTTGACTTGGTAACCCTCTGGCTGTTCCATCAGAATGTATTCATCTAGATTTCCATGCAAGAATGCAGTCTTGACATCTAGTTGTTCCAGCTCAAGGTCAAGATTCACCACATATGACAACAGTAGCCGAATTGAGACATGTTTCACAACTGGTGAAAAAATCTCTTCATAGTCAATCCCTTCTTTCTGTAGATACCCTTTTGCAACAAGCCTCGCTTTGAACCTTGGTTGTTCCACTCCAGAGATACCAGCCTTTCTCTTGTAAACCCATTTGCATCCAATCACTTTGCAGTTTTCTGGTCTTTCTATGAGTGTCCAAGTCTGATTCTTATGCAGTGACTGCATCTCTTCATCCATTGCTTCTTTCCACAACCTCCAATCTTTATCTCTCATTGCTTCATCAAAACAACAAGGTTCTGGAAACCCTCCATCTTCTGTTACCATTAAGGCGAAACCAACCATGTTAGATTCTTCAAATCTGCTAGGTTTCTTGGTAACTCTTCTTTCTCTGTCCCTTGCCAACTGATAGTTCTCAAGCTGATTGTTTCCTTGATACTCTTCATCACCAGAACTCTCTGCTTGTTCTTTATCTTCAGTGTTTAGATTAGGTTCTTGATCTCTTTCTGTTTCCATTTCAGCTCCACCTAAATCACTGAAATCTCCATGATTAATTTCATAGATGAGAGGTATCTCTGTCTTTTGTAATCCAGGTCGTGGCTCTGTAGACTGGTTCAAATGCTTGTACATCTTGTCTTCTTGAAACGTTGCATCTCTAGTGACAACACATTTTCTTTCTTCCACCAGCCAGAACTTGTAGCCCTTAACACCTGAAGGATAACCAATAAAGACAGCTTTCTTTGCTCTTGGATTGAGCTTACCTTGATCACTGTGAATGTAAGCAACAGATCCAAACACTCTCAGCTCTTCATACTTTGGTCTTGATCTTGTCCAGATTTCTTCAGGGATTTCAAAATCAACTGCAGCAGATGGAGATCTATTTATTTGATGGACTCCAGTTGCTGCAGCTTCTGCCCAGAAGCTCTTTGGTAGACCAGACTCACTAAGCACACTTCTCACCTTGTCTAGGATTGTTCTATTCATCCTCTCAGCAACCCCGTTCTGTTGTGGTGTGTAAGCACAAGTCTTGTGTCTTACAATTCCCTCTTCTTTGCACAGATCATTGAACTCATTGTTACAGAACTCTAGACCATTGTCTGTTCTGAGTGTCTTGATCTTCCTTCCTAGTTGATTCTCAGCCATCTTCTTCCACTCTAGAAAGCTTGCAAAAGCTTCATCTTTCTTCCTTAGAAAATATATCCATGTCTTTCTAGAATAGTCATCGATGAAAGAGATGAAGTACTGACACTTTCCTAAAGACAGAGGAACATTGGGAGATCCCCAAAGATCTGAATGGATGTAGTCAAGCTTTCCTTTTGTAACATGCTTTCCAACTCCAAAGCTGACTCTATGTGCTTTCCCATAAATGCAATCTTCACAAAAATCCATGTCTGTTACCTTTGAACTGTCCAGATATCCTTTCTTCACTAGTGCTTTCATACCCTTCTGGCTCATGTGCCCAAGCCTTCTGTGCCAAAGTCTTGTTTCGTCTCTTGGACCAACAACAACATTCACACTTCCAGTTAAAACAGATCCTTGAAGAACATAAAGTGTATCTGTTTTCTGTCCTTTAATCAGTGTTCTGCAGCCTTTGTTGATCTTCATAACTCCATCTCTAGACTGAAACCAGCAACCTTGATCTTCTAGAGTACCCAAGGAGATTAAGTTCTTTGACATTCCAGGTACATACCTCACGTTGGTTAAGAGTACAGTTGAGTTGTCTTCATTCTTTATCCTTATACTTCCAACTCCTCTTACTTCTGAGTATGTGTCATTCGCCATTCTCACCTTTCCAGTACATGTTTCATCTAGAGTAATGAACCAATCTCTTCTTCGGGTCATGTGGAAGGAGCACCCAGTATCCATGATCCATATCTTGTTAAACTCTTCTCCAAGTGACAGCAGAGATTCTGAAACCATTAGAGCAGCTGCATCTATGATCTGTCCAGTCACATTTGCTGACTCTCCCTTCTCTGAAGAACTGTCTCTCTGCTGCTTGTTTCTTTCTTTCCACACAAAGCATTGTTTTTTGTAGTGACCATCTTTTCCACAAATCCAACAGGTCTTCTTTCCCTTAGACTTTGACCTGCTCTTTTGCTTTCCTTTGTCACTGGTTCTGTCTCTTCTTTCTAATCTGCCTCTGTCTTGAACAAACAACCCCTCTGAACTATGTCTTGTCAGTTTTCCAGTTGCACCCAGTTCAAGTTCCTTAGACCTCACAGCTCCAACGATCTCATCTAGAGACAAAGATGTCTTTCCATACTTCAAAGTATCTTTTAACTGATCAAACTGCTTTGGTAGAGCCATAAGCAAGATGATAGCTTGATCTTCATCTGAAACCATCACTTTGACATGTTCAAGGTCTGCTATCAGCCTTAAGAAGTCGTTTATATTTTCATCAAGAGTCATTCCATCACTCATCTTGTAGCTATACAATCTCTGCTTAAGATAAATCCGGTTTGGAAGTGACTTTGCCATGAACAGATGATCTAAGACTTTAATCATGCCTGCAGCGGATTTTTCTTTGATGATTTTCCTGAGAACATTATCTCCAACGCTTAGGATGATAGTAGATCTTGCCTTTCCTCTTTTTTCCTTAAGAGTTTTTTCTGTGGTTGATGCAGCTTGTGTCGTAACTTCTGCAGGAGGAGTTTCTTCTCCAGCTGTTGAGTCTCCACTTTCAGAAGTTACTTCTTCCTCTAAACCCTCCAGAAGACCCATCATCTCTAGATGTGCCAGCAGCTTCTCTTTCCATAACATATAGTCTCCCTTCCCGTCAAACTTTTCCATCTCCACCCTTGCTGAAGACATCTCTTCAGATCTTGAGATGAGCACTCTGTAACCAGTGCTCTGATACCAATTTGTGGAGATGAGAGCTAACTTAACGTTGAAAACAAGTTTCTTTCTTTGTGTTTAAGTTCTCTCTCTCTCAGTTTGAAGTTCTCTCGTGTGTATTTGTTTGGAAAATAAGAAAACAAGAACTGAAAGTGTAAAGACACAGGAATTTAACGAGTTCGGGCCCTTGGGAGGACGCCTACGTCTCGCCGGAGAAGATCCGGAAAATCCACTAAGAACTTGCTCAAAACCGAGCCTTTAATCTTTACACTTTTTTCTCTGCTTTTCTCTCTGTTACGCACACGTAGTACAGACATATTAGTTCTGTATATAAAAGGGACAGGAAGAAGTCTTGGAGACCAAGCCAGAGTTAACTTAAGTGATCAGCTTCTAACTCTAGTTCCTTTTGTCCCTTTGCGCCATTAACACCAAGAGCAAACGGCTCGTTGCAGGCCTGCAATTCTTGTCTCCTCTTTTGGTGTGTTGCTTCAGTGTACGGTTCTGTCTCGTATCAGAGATCACAAGTTTGTAGAGGATAAACTTATCCTTTGAACCCTCTGTTTCAGAATGAGGCACTTGCCTTTTATTTTCTGCTGAAACCTTCTCCCTGAAACCAAGTCTTCAGTCTTGTCTTATTTCAAAACGGTTTCAACGGTTTCTTCTTCTTCAACTCTGTTATGAACAGAACTTAGGATTCAAACTAACCTCCACACTCGGTATAATTGTTACTGGTGCACACAAACACATTCATGTACGTCTTTTGTATTTAGTTGAAGTATACATGGGTTGCAAATGGTTCGACCAATTACGATTTTCGAGTAAACATATTATACAAGACAGAAACAAAAGGGTATTTGAAACTTCCTGATTTCACATTTATTTTAGCGCCCTCGCTAGTGAGACAATCAGTTGAATGATATCTTGTACTACATCGCATTATGGATCAATTATTCAACAACACTAACATTTAGACACTTTCTAGTCTCTACAGTTGATAACCCAATGCCAGACGTACTCGCAGCTGAGTCAAAACTAACCTTTTAGACACTTTAATTTATTTTGGCCAAATCTCTCAAATAACCCCTTTTAAAGTTTTTGTCACAAATATAGCATTCAAGAACAAAAATGATAAAACTAATTTTTTTTATTTTCAAAAAATTAATTTTTATATTATTTTTTTAATTTTAAACTTCACCCCGCAAAACCTCACCCATAACTCTAACCCCTAAGTTTAGATTAGTTAACCCAAGGGGTATAAATGTATATTAGTCATTTTGTTAACCCTCTAATAAAAGTTATTTAGGTCATTTTTCTTCTTAAATGTTATTTTTGTGACAAAAAAATTTTTATGGCTATCTCAGGGTATTCATCTTTTATTTTTTGAACACTTTTTAAAAGGTACAACACAAAAACTTCCAGAGAAATCATACATTCTAATAGCACGAAAGCTGCAAACAAAAAAGAATAATTGGCTGTTGCACATTCTTACAAAACAGATTATAACAAAATACTCAAGAGCCTCGACCCCCACAATGCAGCAAGGAGTAAATAAATGTAACATCCCACCAGATCATAGGAAGATTCGTCATTTTTTTTGTTCGATTGTGTTATAAAATTTGCGGCCGGAAGCCAATACTTAGTTGGCGTGGAGTCAAAGCCGGCACTGATATTCATTCAAACACGTTTAACTATGATATTCTTCTTTATTTCATTTTTTTCAGTCCATTAATTATTCGAAGCGCTTTCTATCATATTCTTAGTTTTGGTTTGACGATCTTAAAGCATCTTTAACCCAAGAACTTATTATGAGTTTTTATTTTTTTCTTTTTTTTTTGTTTTTCAAAAAAAAAGAATCAATTACGGGCCGTCACGTGTTAGGGGGGTCCGCAAACAGTACAAGAACCCAAATAAAATATGTTCTTATTTGGAAACTTTAAGAACCATCTCTTATTTTTTGTGGATCCCATAACTATTAAGAGACCCTCTAAGATACTCCAATAAAAATGCTCTTATGTTTCAAGATTTGGAAAACCTGTCGATTTATATAAAAGTTAGTGTGGCTCAAATAGATCCCCATCATGTTTCATAAACACGTGTTTTAAAGCAACACAAAATAAGATATGAATCTAAGAAAATATATAGTATTAAGCAAAATGAAATAGTTCATATACACTTATTTTGTAAGTTCGACTTTAAAGTGATAGAAGGAGAATTTGATCGAAGGCAGTAAATACGTGATGACATATTTGTGGTGCCTCAATTCGTCTCTTCAAAATCAAATTGATTCTTTAGGAGCCACCCTTCATTTGAACTTTGCCTTTCAAAAATTTGAAATATTTTGTACATGAATACATATACTATCCGTATATACTATGTATTAATAATAATATTATAATAAAGTATCTTAGAAAAATAAACAAAAATTTAAGAAGATGGAGCCAAGACAAGACCAGGTAGACGTTAGGTTTGAAGTTAATATGTTTGCTGTCAGATATTGTAGCCGAACTTTATAGTGATCAGTATTTTTATATAAAATAGTTCAATAGTTGAAAAAGAGCCTCAACTAAAGAGATCATATATGTTTTTCCTTAGTGAAATGCTTATATATCCCTTGAAATAACGAAAATTGCTTCTTCTTTTTTACTTACATGATCTTCAGCATCAAATTTCTGAACTGATCTCAAAATGTTATTATGAGTTCATTGGTTAATAGAGGCTAGATATATACAATGTAGAATTTGTTTTTTCGACTTTAAGAAACCAAAACGAAATTGGAAGAAGAGATGATTCCTTTACTAATGAGTACTTTTAAATATCAAACATAGTAATGTAATTAAAGGTTACTTGTGCATGCATGATATTAATTCTAGATATGACACGGATCCAAGATGCTATTCAGTTTCATATATATATATATATACGGATATATATTAAGGAGACTATGACATGCTCCTAATATTCGTACGGCTTTGTCTTGCTCTATTTATTTCTTAAATTCACTAATGACAAAATAATTGTTTGAAATAAATTTATTTCATATGGTATGATATAAGGAAACATTGATTATTTTCTCCAATGTGCTCTCAATTAAGAAGTCATGGGTTGGCGTCGATAATTACTACTACTAATCAACAACAAACAAACAAAATACTCGAGAGACTATAAAGAACGTATAAACGGTGATATTTATTGCCCTTTACAAAATAATAATTGATTTTTAAGGAAACTAATCAAAACAAATTGAGAAAGAGAGCAAAAAGAGTTAGTCCACGAAACAAAATATCTGCAAAATGAGCAGAGATCAGTACTTGGGAACCTAATAGTAAAAATGGTGGGCGGCTTTCAATGATCGGACACGGCTTCTCCGTGCCAGAGATTCTACTTCTTCATTCACCCACCCACATGCACACTTGTCATCATACATACAAGCATCCATGTTTTCACATTTAGATATACTCTCAAAGTTGTTTTAAATTATCTGTTAATTAGTCTATCGTGAATTCTAGATGGTCTGGTTTTGTAGTTAATATAATAAGTAATTTTAACTTTAGAAAGGTAGGAGGATTCTAGATGGTCAATTGTAAGTACTCTGATTTTTTAATGAATTAGTGACAAACGTAAAACAACGAGACAATATTATTTTGGGACTAAACAGATAGTTGGTGTATATGGGGCGGCTCACGTAGTTGTGAATTTTGACATTAATTAAGAATCGCAATGGGGGGAACAAAACACACTATGCCTTAGAGCATGTTTATTGGGGTACCTTAGCTAAAGACCCCTAACAAAAATATTAATTAAAAATTGGCGGGTTTCACAAAAACTTAAGGGACCGTCCCCAACCTAATTAAAGGATGTCACTTGCACTGTTTGGCGGGCTCCACTGACACGTGGCGGCCCGCGATTGGTTATCTTTTTTAAAAAAAAATCAAAAAAAAAAAGGAAAAAATGGGTCCCACTTTTTTTTAAGGGACTCCACTAGGTCCCTTGGATAAACATGCTCTTAAATGGTTAAATGCTACATCTACGTCCTACGAACGGTTCAGAGAGCGAAACAAGCAAAACCCTAAGTTTGCAACTTTGAACTAAAATCAGTTTGAAACCCTAGTTCCGATCGAGCATTAAATGGTTATTTGAGATACATCAAGGACTTGCGTTAATTAATACTATCTCCGTTTCAAATTAGACGTCGTTGTAGAGTAAAATTTTTGTTTCAAAATAAGTGTGTTTTATGTTTCAATGCAAAATTTATTAATGTTATATGCTATTCTATTTTTTGATTGGCTGAAATGTGGTTAGATTTATAGGTAATGATGTTTTTACTTTGGAAATATGCAAAATTATATGTTTTTTTAATCTGTGTGTAAAAACCTAGAACGACGAGTAAAATGAAACGGAAGTAGTAGCATTCTTAAGAGATTAATCAATACAAACAATGAATAACTATAAAGATAATTAAGCAAAAGAACAATACATACATGTATCTTTAACGACTGCTATCTTTATCACATCTCCTGATTATGTCGCTAATTCGAAAAGTTTATAGTTGTTTGTATCTGCTCTTTACAAACTTTCTTTTCATTTTCATGCAGTTCTCGTTTTATAATCACACATGATGTATATCCTTTTAAGAGGGAAGAACAAAATAATACATTTCCACAAAACTCAATTTCAAATTTTAAAGAAAAGACGATTAAAACTCAACCGTTATCTTTTTTTCTTTTCGACATTTAAAATTCAAACTTATTTAAAGAACTACTCCTATTACATATTTGTCTCTTTCTATGTGCTTTTATTACATTTGCATGACAAAATTTAATTTCCATAATTTCTGCCTGCACCTTACGTACGTATTACATGCCTACACGTTTCTCGTCTCAGTAATTGGCAGTCACTAGGACACGGCTATATTGTTGTATGTATAACTATGTGAAAGTTATATCTCTCTGTTACATACCAATGGTAAAATGTGAATAATCCATAAACTGGCAAATGTTTTGTACTAGAAACAGAATCTAAGGCTTTTGAAGGATGACATTTTATTTCTATTTGTTTATGTGGTTAAAATTAAAATCGATTCTAGTAGAAACAAAAACGTAGAAGTAGCTGAAGAGGTGAATGAGATGGGTCCAACTCAATTACTACGAAGATCTGCAATATCATTTACTCTTCCCACGAAATACATGAGCGACGCTTTATTGCTCTTGCTCTCTTCTCTCTTCTCTCTTCTCTTCTCTCTTCTCTTCTCTCTTCTCTCTTCTCTCTGCTCATCCCAAGTACCATATTATGACAACATATTATGAGTTTCATCATCTATTAAAGACAAATATCGTAGGTAATAATTATGTTTTTAGTACGAATTGCTTACCTAAAAAATAACTTAGTTCATTTTTGTTTCTTTTCCGATTTTCAGTAATTTGACAGAAGTAGAACAATCTGTTTATCATGGAAGAGTTAAACTTTTTTGTTGAGAAATAATGAGTTTCGCATTAAACAGAAATATAGTGAGTTTAAAGTAGGAGGGGGAGTTTGTGTGGTCGAGTGGTAAAAAGATGAATTTGTGACACGAACACGTTTTGTGTTTGATTTACCAGCAGTGTAAAATTAAGTCAATTGTTTTTGGAAACTATACATATATAGGTACTTTCTTATGGTCCATCGAATATTCATATGAGAGTCTATTAATAGATTGCATTTATCTTTGGAGACTAATGTAAGTCTTTCTATATGCTCATGATACTCCGAATTAATAAAAAAAAATATTGTTGAAGTGAAGAATTAAAAATTATAATTCTTTACCCTTAAACAAATAAAATTTATTTTTCCAAAAAAACATAATAATGCAAGAAATATATTTTTATTTACAATTATTATTATCATCTAATAAAATGTATAGAAAGCACAGAAATGTATTTTTGAAACAGTTTTCCAGAATATTCATTTTTAAAAGAAGAGGGAATATTTTTTACCGGAGGCAACTGTGCCAATTCGACTCCATGTACCTTGTCCACTGAGTTTCATCATCTATGAAGGACAAATTATCTATGGTGATATTAATGTTTCTAATAATTAATAATGATTTTCCTAGAAATAACAGATCGTCTATTATGAAAATGCTAAAATTACTTTTGAAAACAGTGAGTTTCACATTCAACCAAAAAAAACAAAGTGAGTTTCACAAAGTCGTAGGGAGAGGTTTATAGAGTTTTTCAAAAGCATGTTTTTTCTCAATAGCAATTAACATACTAACACATGGTGGGAAAAAAACTAGAAGTTCATTAAAATGACCAATTACTTTTTGAGAATTAATTGAAAGTGTAAACCTAAAATTCAAGGAAGCTTTATATGAAGACAATATCAATAACAAATTCTCTTGTTTATCATATTCTCTTAATTTTTCATGTTTGCAAAAATAAAAATTAAGATTTCAGTCAGTCACTTTTATGTCAACTTCAGTCAATCATTCATATAAATCTCGGCTTACCAGATTAATTAAAGCATGACTGGAATTCTTTTTAATATCTTAGGATCCGTTAGACGTTGCAGGTTTGCAACGAACGGACCTAAAACTAATTAATGATCACATTAGTGTATTTGGGACAATCCTTTTAATCATGCCCTAATGACTTGAGACAATCCATAAAATTTGGATTGTAAAAGCTACGCATTTATTTGTGCGATCTCGAATTACAAAGCAAGAAGTGATACTCTTTCACACATCAAAGGATGATTTTTTTTTTTTAAAGTACTGATCACTAAACCTAAAAGTGTGTTTACTAAATAATTGGTGAAATAAGAAGAACGGCTAGATTGGAGAAGAAATGGATTCTCACATAAACGTGGGGACCAATGATACTTTTGATTGCAAATTAGATTTGAAGAGCCCACAAGTGAATGCCATGTCCCCATCTTCTACTAAAACCATTATGAGTGGTTATGATTGTGCACCTTTTTGCGATGTGGTGCATGCATTTTTTTCAACTCCACTAGAATAATCAAATTTAACCAAAAGTTTAAATTTGAGTGCTTCGTTTGATAGTTTTGTTGGCCAAAGACTCCCTCTGTTTGTTAATATAATTTTTTTAGTGTTTTCACACAAATTAAAAAAACACATTAAATCACTATAATAAATATACTATTTTCTATAATTTTCAGTTTTCAATAATTTTTAACCAAAAATAACTCAATAAACTCTATTAGTTTTCTTAAAATTTACATTTTTTCATAGAAATCACAAAAAACTAATTTTTGTGAGATAATTTTTTTTTTATAAAACATCCATTTTAATGAAACGGAGGAAATATATGTTAGCTATTTGGAAAAATTATAATGTTTAAGAAATCATTAAACAGTAGTTAGACGTTTTATATTACAATGTTGTCAACTAGTTATTTCCAGTCATTTGTTTTTTTTAAAATGTAATTAATTATTTTAGGATTTCATCCAATATCACTGCAATCAAAGGTTTTTATTCAAAACTATTCGGCAAACCAAAAGTGCCAATAAATTGAGAAATTATTTTGCGTTGACTTCTTTACTGGTGCAAAGAAGGTAATGAAATCATTAAAGTTGGCAGATTATACAAAATGTTCTCTTGGAATTAACCAACGGGTAAAAAAAGCAATTATTATTTTTAACTTCTAACTAGAGACAAAAGCTAAAAAAGTGAATTCAAAGAGCACAATCTCATAAAAGAATGTCTGCTCCTTGATCTAAAGATTGTGGACCTATAAAATAACTCTCTTGTCTTGTTTCCATTTAAACACTCTGTACGCCCCAGAGGTTTCCATTCTATTATCACCAAGGTCCAATGCCACCCCACAAGAAAATGGGCCAAAAGTAACTTGACTCACCCCTCTTATGCCATAGGTGAGGCCATTTTCTTAAGGGCTTATTTGCCAAATAACCAAAAAAATAAGGGAAATTAGATTTTGAGAGAGAGAGTAGAGAGAGACAGGAAGAGAAAGTAGGAGAGAGGAGCGAATTTTGGGTATTGGGTGAATTTTGGTTTTTTTTCTTGTCTATAGGGTGCAATTTCCATTTTCTTAATGTATCAGACACGAAAACTGATGTGTATTTGAATAATATTTTCGGTTGAGTTTTCTATAATTTAAAAATCTTATAATTAAATATTACAATATATATATATACATACATATATATATATATATATATATATATATATATATATATATATATATATATATAAATCCCTATGTTTATATTGGTAACATCATTGTAGCAATGAATAGAGTGAACTCATAGTTTAAAGAGGAGAACTGCGTGACAGATCTTACTAAAACGGCATGTAGTTCGGACAACACAGATGATCACTAACGGTAAACTTGGCCCGAAAACAAATGTAGGTTATCCTTCTTACGAGGCCATAACTAAGCCCATTAAGAATCACAATCGTCACACGTGGCATATCTAAACACGCGTCGTACTCCCTTGAGTTCTTTCATAAGGGTTTGTGTCCGTTACAGTTCACTTCCACATAAGAAACCAGAAAGTGTTTTCCTTTCTCTTCCAGACAAAACTGCGCCGATGAGTTCGTGATTTCGAGGTACGTGTAAGATCTCTGCCTATATTGTATTTGTAGAGTTACAGACACTTGTTGATTCTAGGGTTTAGGAAGAGGAGTCTCTGTAGGAGCATAGGGATGAAGGAGATGCAAAACTGTCAGTGTCGTGAGTTAGAAGAAAGGGTCTCGAAAGCTGAGGAAAGTGACACTGATTTAGAATCAAAGATGAATAATCTGAAAGAATGTGATGAAGATGGGTTAGTTGAGCAGATGATGGTGAACAAAGCGTTGGAGGTTGAGAAACAAGTGGCTGAGAACAAGGCTGAGGAGTGGAAGAGAAAGTTTGAGAAACTCGCAGAGACGGTTCGAAAGTTAGATGAAGTTGGTGCGTTTAGAGTTGGAGGTTTTGAGTTAGATGAGGATGTGAAGTTAGGGTTGGAGTTAGCTGGTGTAGGAAAGAAAAAGATCGAGTCTTTGAGTAGGGAAGAGTTACCTAATCATCAGGTTTCAGGTGAGATTAGTGAATGTAGAAACTGTCGGATAAGTCCTCTTTGTGTTTGGTTTATGTTTATGTGGTCTTTTTTGTTTCATGTAGGTTGTTCACCTTGTGTTACCACACCGGTTAAAGACTATATGTCAGGGAGAAACAGAGATGACATGTCTCCTCGTAGACGAGTTAACAAGATGTTGGTGTTTGAAGGTGATGCTCGCAAATCTATTAATGTAGTTGATTTATCTGATAGTGAAACGGATGAGGGAGATGATGGTAAGGATACTTTGGAGGAGAGAAGTATTGGTGAAGAGGAATATGTCGATGAAGATGTGGGAGCTTGTGAGGTTGACACAAACACTGGTCGTAAGAGGAAACGGGTTATCACCAGCGACTCAGAGAATGATGATGATGAAGATAACATACCGATTGCAACACTCAAGAACCTGAAACCACAGAACCATGAGGTCTCAGATTTGGTTGATGACACAAGAGAGAATGTCTCTGGAGGGTTTAGGAGGCAGCGTCGCGCGCCGTCAAGACTTAGAAAACAGAGAGCTCTTGAAGAGATCTCTACTTCAAGTGAACGTAATCCAACAGAGAGACTTGTGGGAATCCAGATAAATGGTGATGCTGAGGATGATGATGAGACAGAAGAAGAGACTGAGAGTTTGGATGGGTTTATTGTTGCTGATGATGAGTATGCAAGTGAGGAGGCATCTGAAGATATCGTACCGGAGGAAGGATCTGATGGAGAAACCGGTTATGCTGATGTCATCTCAAGACTGAGGAGAGACAAGAAACCCGGGGAACAGAAATGGAACCTCGAGGGAGATATGCTGGCAGCTTTCGGCAAAGACCCTGAGCTTTGTATGAGAGCTGTTTGTGTTCTCTACAGGTTTCAAACAGAAGGTGAAAAGGCAACGAGGTCAAGTCATGTCGCTAACGGTCGTGGTTTCAACATGTCTGACGCCAACAGGTAATAAAACAAAGAAACACAATTATAACTAACTTAACACAAAACGTGTTCTTGACTTATGTTCTTGAATGATGATTAGGGGCACTCGGTTAGGACAGTTTCTGACAGATGGAGATCCCGAGGGTGATTTGAAGAAATCAGTGGAGGAGCTGCGTAGTTTCGAGTTTAACGCGGTGGAGATTTGCAGAGACTTAGCAGGACGATACTCGAAGCAACTGTTGCAGATCTATAACAACAGAGAAGATCCCTTCTTCGCTGCTCCTCCATCTCCATGACTTTGGTGAACATGAATAACTATCTTAAGGTTTGGTTTTCTTGTAAATTTTAAACCGGTTTGAGATGAAAACCAGATATTAATCTAATGAAACTAGAGACTGAGTTCGCTTCTTGTGTGTAAATAGAAGGATATGATCTGGACTAGGATGATGACTGAAACAAAGCTTTCATGATGAAGTAATGTTTAATTCGATTTAGCTCTATACCGGGTTATTACAAGCTCTAAACCGGGTTATTACAAGCTCTAAACCGGGTTATTACAAGTCACCAGTGAGAAACAGGGTGGAAAATTATTTTTTATTTCTATTTGATCTTTCTCAAACACAGTTAGGAACAACAGAACATAACTAAACCGTTTTTCTCGTTAAACTCTAATTTAAAAACTACTAAATAAGAAAAAAAAGACAACGCAGAGAGTGATTAGAGTTAGAGACAGACATGATCTTTGAGGTAGGTGTGTGTGGTCACGAAGCCTTTTGGGCCCCACGTTCTTTGAGGCATGTCGTTTACTTTATATAATCGAATCTTATAGCTTCTCTTCTTCTTTCACCAATCGGCATTTTACTTGCTCTTTCTTTGAGAGAATAAAGAGATTCCCTCCCCGGAGATAAAGGAAAAAGAATGGCGTTCCTGAAATTTCCGTTGGAGGTTCTCGCCGTCTTTGTCATCGTCTCTGTTATTCTCTTGCCGGTTGCTCATGCGCAGTCACCTTCGCCAGCTCCCGCACCCACCAGCGACGGTACAATATATATATACAAACTATATCTGCGATTAACTTTGTCATTTGATATTTGTTTTTGATGTTGGGATGTGACAGGAACATCGGTAGATCAGGGGATAGCGTATGTTCTAATGATGGTGGCTTTGGCGTTGACTTATTTCATTCACTGAACTTCATGGATTCTCCAATGTGTTACTTCCTCCACGTCGACGGTTTTATTTCCTAGTGTTTGTGTTCTTTCCTTGTGATGTGAGATTTGTAGAAACAAAATGAAAAGAGAGAGTTAGGTTTTGGACATCATCATGCTTTCTTCTGTTTTTGTTGGTTGGATTCTTCGTGTAGTTTCTTTTTTTTTTCTTGTTTAATGTAAAACGTAAAATTATAATGAACATTTGTTTTGACAAATAGATGTTTAAATTGAAAATGATATGGTACGAATAAATATATGGTTATGCATCCCCACTTAAAATGACTAAAACCATCTAAAGTTATGTTTGATGTTATATATCCATGCATGCCGAAAATATATAGACAAAAACTATTCATGCATTCATGCCTTGCTAGCTAGATTAATTGGGTAAAGTTGTTTGTTATTCAAATGAAGAAGTTGCATTTGTCATTTTATTCACAACCTAGCTTTTTATTGCTAAGAGATGCAAATACTCTGTTTTCATGTTGTGTACTAGGTTTGTGTTTGTGCTACTACGTATACAAGATTCATCACTGTAATATGATGAATCAGATGCCAAAGAGGTTTGTCACTGCAGTTACAGGAGAATCCTACCCGTTCAATACTCCAACCTATCAGACAAGATATTCACAATCTCTTTCCTCACGGTTCCAACAAG